>JAJPUD010021105.1:0-23602 GCA_023553655.1 Myrmecobius fasciatus | reverse complement strand
AATACAAGGTTGAAGCAAGGATGCCCACTTCTCCCACTAGGATTCAGTGTAGTTCTGCAAATGCTAGCAGCCAGAAAGGAATTCTTGTTTGCTCAGTTGTGTCCAACTATTTATAACCTCCTCTAGGGTTTTTGTGGCAAAGATATTGGCCTGGTTTGCCAATATTTTTTTACAGATGAGGAACTGAGGCAAAGTGTTAAGTAGCTTGGCTAGGGTCCTACGACTACTAAGTGTCCAATGTCAGATTTGAAATCAGGTCTTCCTGACTCAGGGCCTGAAACTCCTGACTCAGAGCCTGAAACTCTATCAGTTGTGCCACCTGGCTCGCTATGGACGATCATATGGAAAAAACGGTCTAAATCACTATTGATTGGAGAACTGCAAATTAAAACAGCTCTGAGATAGCCACATCACACCTATTGGTCTGGCTAATATAACAGAAAAGGAAAATGATAAAAATGGAAGGGGGTGTGGGAAAACTGGAATACTAATATGTTGTTGTTGGAGTTGTGAATTGACCCAACCTTTCTGGACAGCAATTTGGCACTATGCACAAAGGGCTATCAAGGTGTGCATACGCTTTGGTCCAGCAGTGTTTCTACTGGGCCTGTGTCCCAAAGAGATCATAAAGGAGGGAAAAGGACTCATATGTGCAAAAATGTTTGTGGCAGCCCTTTTATAGTGGCAAGGAATTGGAAAGGAATGGATGCCCATCAATTGGAGAATGGCTGAATAAATTATGGTATATGAATGTCATGGAATAATATTCCCAGAAGGATGATTTCAGAGAGGCCTGGAGAGAGGCCTGGAGAGACTTACAGGAACTGATGCTAAGTGAAGTGAATAGAACCAGGAGATCTTTATGCACGGCAACACAAGATTATTATGTGACGATTAACTGCAGTAGACTTAGGTCTTCTCAGCAATTTGGTGATCCAAGATAATTCTAATAGATTTGGGATGGAAAATGCTATCCACGATTGGACAAGGAATAATGGAGTCTCAATGCAGATCAGTTGACTATTTTTTATTTTATTTGGGGGAGGGAGGATGACATTGTGGTCTGTGTTTCCTTTCACAACATGACTAATATGGAAATATGTTGTGCATGAATGCGCATGTATAACCTCATTAATAGCCATTCCCAAATAGAGAAGTGATTAAAGGCTATGAATGTCTGAAAGCATGTAGAAGGGAGGGAGGAGGAAGAGGAAGCACATGTAGTGTATATAGCAGGATTGAGAATTGGTGCACCAGGGGCTGGAATGGCAGCTACTTTTTGACAAAGGGAATCTGATGGTGGAGATTGCTCAGAATGGCCCTGAACCCTGATATGAGTTCAGGAGCCAGAGTCTGGTGAATCCTGCCTGCTGACAGACCTGCTGATTCAGCGTCCTGAATAGACCAAGGATGGGGATGCAAAAACAGAGACCCTTGAACCGGCAGACTCAAAGTCCTCCCATGAGACTATAGGAAACCAGTGGCCTTATATCCATCTTCCTTGTCCCCCAGTTCTTCTACTCCCCACACATTTCTTTCCCTTCCTCCCCAGCCTTTCTCCTATCTGTTCACTCTTATTCAGTCAATTCCCTCCCCGTTTATGCATCTATAAAATTGGGACCTGAAAGCCTCCCTTTCCTACCCCTTGTCCCCAGCACAAAGTTCATTACAGAGTTTGGGTGAATCTGGGTCTAAAGAGGTAGGAAGGATAAACCACAGAACCCAGGGATTTGTGCCTTCTGATTTCAGTCAAACAGGTCTCCCTGTTCTCTGTTGTCTTTGCCCCCAGCAGTTACTGGCTGCCCCATTTCCTGGACAAGTGGTTCAGATCCTCCAGATCAAAGATGCCCCTCTAGCTAAAAGTGCCGGTCTATCCCTGTCACCCCCTTGCTTAGTCAATTCCACTGGTTCCTCTTCATCCATATAGCAACAGACAAAACCTTCCAGCCCTGCTCCCCTTTTTTAGAAATTGCAGGAACGCAATTTAAAATGAGATTAGCCAAATCCTTTGGACTAATCTGAAAGAGAAATCTTCCCTGTCTGTTCTGAAACAATGTCCTCCTCTCTGCTCCTCCCTGTGAGGATTCCTCACATGAAGTCAATAATTAGGATCATGAGCAGGCAAGGGCAAGGAACTCTTGTTTGAGCCATGTAAGAGTGAAAAAAGACGCTTTTACATGATTCAAAGGGATCTGAGTAAACACTGGACCAACTGGAAAGGAACAGGCTGCAGGGAGTGATGGGCAAGACCAACTGCATGGTTCTGAGAAAATGCTTCTCTGAGGGTGTGTGACAAGTGACTGTTTTGGTGAGTGAAGCAATCTGTTACTTCTTCTCTGGACTCTTGCTCATTCTTGGAGATTCTTCCTTGTCCCAGAAGTTTATACATTTGGGCACTGAAATGTCTCATGCTGAGGAGACATGTATGAAGACCTGGGGAGAGGACATCTCTCATGTTTGGCCATTTCTCACCCTCTAAGCTGACAAAAGAGTGGAATAATGACAAATGAATAAAAAGGGCACCTGGGACTGCAAACTCTGCAGAATGCACAGGTGTTTCTTTGGCATCTCCAGCATCAAATATTAACTCTGTCGTTTAGGCTAGGCTTCAGCCACAATGGCGGACTTGTTGTTCCTCACCTACTGTAGCTCCTGAGGCCGTGCATTTGCACCTGCTGACCTATGTGCTCAAAGCACTTTCCCCCTCAACATGCCCAGTCATCTAGTTTCTTTCAGATTCAGCTGGCATCCCAGGTTTGCCAACAGCCCTTCCTGGTATCCCACTGCTGCTCTTTTCCCTCAAAATTACCTTCCATTTATATAGCATATGCTTTCTATGTACACAATTTGTGTCTCCCTAGGTAGAACGAACACATAAAGGGAAGAAGCAATTATTAAGCACTTATTATGTGCAGAGCCTTGTACTAAGTATATATAAATGGACAAGGCATCCCAGAGAGCACAGCACAAGGGGTGGGTCACTTTAGAGTGGGTTTGGGGTGGGGGGAACAGCTGAGGTTAGATTCAGACCCGTGATATTAAGGGAATGGACAAAAAACAGGTTTAAGTTTAAAAAGAGAGAGAAAGGGAGGGGAGAGACAGAGACAGAGGGAGGGAGGGAGGAAAAGAAAATGACAGAGGGAGAAAGGGAAAGAGATCTGTATTCAGACATTCAGACAATCAGTTCCTTCTCTGAGTATGGATAGGATTTTTCATGACTCCTTCAGAGTGGTCCTGGATCACTGTTTTGCTGAGAATAGCAGTTATTTGCAGCTGGTGATTGCAAAACATTGGTATTACTTTGCATATAGTACAATTCACTTGGCTTGAGTTCATGGAGGACTTCCTAGGTTGCCCCCTTCCCCCCAGCATCCTGCTCATCGTTTCCCAAAGAACAATAATATTCCATCACAAATACCCACAATTTTGTGTGTGTGTGGTATTTGTGCCTAGTGGTGGTGGTGTTAGGTCGAACGTTATGTGTGAATTTATAGCCCTGTAGGCATAGATCATATCTTTGGATCATTTACCAAATGGGACATGGTGCTTTTTCTTTTTAAAAAATAAATTTTACTCAGTCTCTTCTATGTTTGAGAAATGGCTCTTTGGGATGTTTGCTCCACAAGCAACAAATCTGGTTTCATCTTCAATCTTTTCCTTTCCCATCCATCTTCGGGATCTCACTGAGACCTGGCTACTGCTGGTCACTCTTTCCATCCTTAGCTGCACTTCTCACTCCTCTCCCTCAATTCCTTGGTTGAGGAAGAGGAGTTGGAATCCTCCTTGCTCCTCTTGCCCACTTTCAGGTTCCTCCCTGTCCCTTCCCTTCCCTTGAGTGAAGTAACCATTAAGGTTCACATGATCCATTCTGATAAGTACTGTGGACACTCCCTTTATTTCCTCCATGAGTTCAGGACCTGGTTCATAATCTTTCTCTCCAACTCCTTCCCTCGCTTCAGCTTACATTGCTTTGCTCTTTCAAACATGCTAACCTCACACTTCCTCAGCTTACTACTTCCCAGGACCTTGTCACCTCCACCTCAGCCACACAGAAAGATGGTCATCCCTTTCATTTTCCCATCACCTACAATTATACCATCTTTATGTTCATGAACTCTAAGGTCCCCCTTTCTGATTACAATCTGTGGACATTCTGCCTTGCAACCCCAAAACCTTTTGCTCTTCCACACTGTGACCTCTAAACCCTGGACCTCTCTGTTTCTTCCCAAGAAATTATCTCTGTACTAATCATACTCTTTGCCATCTTAATCATTTGGTGAACCAGTTTTCTCAACTCTACCTGGTCACCTTCCCCTAAATTTTTTGTCCCCTTACCACATCAACAATTTTGTCCTGCCAAACCTCGCCTTCACATCATTCCAACCTTCTGCTGCCTTCTCTCCCTCATGCAAGTTGCTTGGAACTTGGAAAAAAAAATCAGAAAACTCTGCTGACTGGGTCCTTGCCCAAATTTATGGTAATTTATGGTACATCACTTCAACAGTATCTTCATTGCTACAAGGCAATCCTTTTAAGATACCCTAATTAACTCAGTGGGAAGCACAGAGCACCAGGCCTGGAGTCTCAAGACTCATCTTTCTAAATTCAAAACTGGCTTTTAGACACTTCCTAGCTATATAACCCTGAGCAAGTCACTTCAACCTGTCTACCTCAGTTTCCCCACCTGTACAATGAGCTGGAGAAGAAAAAGATAAAGTGCTGCAGTATGCCTGCCAGGAAAACCCCAAATGGGGTCAGGAAGAGTCAGAAACAGCTGAAGAACGACCAAACATCTAATGAACTCACTATCCCACTCACTTCACTGGCTCTTTCAACCTTTTTTTCTCTCCTTCAAATTCTCCCTTGCTCCCCTTCCTTCCACCCACATTGGCTCCTGTTTCATGGAGAACTCCCTCTTCTCTGTGCTCAATTCAGATTTTTCAGCCATTCTGTCTTTCCCCATTGTCTCCCATGAAGAAGCCCTTCTCCTTACGAAGGAGGGAACCTGCTCCATTCGGTCAGATTATTCCTCTCTCATCCCCACTATCTCACTTCAATCTCTTCCTGTCTGCTGACTCTTTTCCTGCTGCCTATAAATACTTCCATGTCTCCCCATCCTCAGGAATTCCACCCTTGTTCTTTCCATCATCACATGTCTCTCTCCCCCTGAGTGCTCCTTCAATTCCTTGAGAAGACCAGTCATCTCACCCTCTTCTTCACTCTTACGGCCTGCCTTCCAACTTCATCATTCAACAAAAACCACTCTTTCCACAGTTACTAACAATATCTTGAATCAGCAAAGCCAGGGCCCTTTCCAAATCCACATCCTTTTTGACTTCTCTGCTTTTTTCATGTTTGTGTATGTGTGTGTTTGTGTGTGTGTGTGTGTGTGTGAGCATTTTCTCCTGGTTTTCCTTCTACCTAATATGGTGGCTCCTCATTCTCTTTTGCCTGATCTGCACATCAGGCCTGCTAATGGGGAGACTCCTTCAGGGTTCTGTCCTGAGTGCCCTTCGCTTCTCTCTCTGTACTGCTTCACTTGTTACCCTCATAAAACTTGTTATTTCTGTGCTGATTCTGACTTTTTCGACCCAAACCCCTCTGCTGTCTTCTCTGTGGAACAGTCTCACATCTGTAACTGTCTCTTGGATATCATGAATTAGATCGTCCATCTTAATTTCAAAATATCTAAACCACACCATGTTCTGTATTAAAGCTTTGTAATTTTCAAAAGATATGCATGGATAGTTTTTCAACATTATTCCTTGCAAAACCTTGTGTTCCAGTTTCCCCCCTCCCTTGCCCAACCCCCTACCCTAGATGGCAAGCACTCCAATATATGTTACACATGGTAAAAATATATGTTAAATCAAATATATGTATATATATATATATATATATTTGTACAATAATCTTATTGCAAAAGAAAAATCAGATCAAAAAAGGAAAAAATGAAAGTGAAAACAATGTAAAGAAACAACAACAAAGAGTGAAAATGCTTTGCTGTGATCCACACTGAGTTCCCACACTCCTCTCTCTGGGTGTAGATGGCTCTCTGCATCACAAAATCTTTGGAACTGGCCTGAATCAGCTCATTGTTGCAAAGAGTCACATCCATCATAATTGATCATTTATAATCTTGTTGTTGCTGTGTACAATGATGCCCTGGTTCTCCTCATTTCACTTAAAATCGGTTCATGCAAGTCTTTCCAGGCCTCTCTGAAATCAACCTGCTGGTTGTTTCTTACAGAATAATAATATTCCATGACATTCATATACCATAATTTATTCAGCCACGCTCCAATTGATGGGCATCTTTTCAATTTCCAGTTTCTTGCCACTACAAAAGGGCTGCCCCAAACATTTTTGCACATGTGGGTCCCTTTCCCTCTTTGAAGATCTCTTTAGGATATAAGCCCAATAGAAACACTGCTGGGTCAAAGGGTATGCACAGTTTGATAACTTTTTGAGCATAGCTCCAAATTGCTCTCGAGAATGATTGGATCCGTTCACAGTTCCACCAACAATGTATCAGTATCCCAGTTTTCCCACATCCCCTCCAGCATTTGTCATTATTTTTCCTGTCATTTTAGCCAAACTGACAGGTGTGTAGTGGTATCTCAGAGTTGTCTTAATTTGCATTTCTCTGATCAGTAGTGATTTGGAACAACTTTTCATATGACTAGAAATAGTTTTAATTTCATCATCTGAAAATTGTCTTCATATCTCTTGACCATTTTTCGATTGGAGAATGGTTTGAATTCTTATAAATATGAGACAATTCTCTATATATTTTAGAAATGAGGCCTCTATCAGAACCATTAAATGGAAAGATGATTTCCCAATTTGTTGCTTTCCTCCTAATATTGTTTGAATTAGTTTTGTTTGTATAAAACCTTTTAAACTTATTATTGTCAAAATTATCTATATGGTGTTCAGTTAAGAGTTCCAAATCTTCTTTGGACATAAATTTATTCTATTTCCACAGGTCTGAGAGGTAAACTCTCCTATGTTCCTCTAATTTGCTTATATCACTCTTTATATCTAAATCATGAACCTATTTCGATCTTATCTTGGTGTGTGGTGTTAGGTGTGGGTCAAGCCCTAATTGCTTCCATACCAGTTTCCAAATTTCCCAAAAGTTTTTGTCAAATAATGAGTACTTATCTCAAAAGCTGGGGTCTTTGGGTTTATCAAACACTAAACTGCTAAAGTTATTACCTAGATTGTCCTGATAACTTGCAAAGGGGAAAGGGGATTTGGACTTATGTGAACAGTTCACTTCCATCTCTACTGGTTAAAGAAAAGTTCAAGAAAGACAGTTTGCTATAGAAATACAAACAACATAATAGGGAAACAGGAAAGGACAAGAAAAAATGGAAAGGAGTGGGGATAAGAGGAAGGGTAGCAGAGGGGAATAATTAGTTCTAAGTAAAAATAAATGCTAAACTTGAGAGAAGATAGCAAAAAAAAAGAAGCTAAAAGGAAAGAAAGGGCAAAAGGGGATCTGTAATAAAGAAGGAACCAGTACCAAAGCATGGAAAAAGTACCAGAACAGTACAGAGTAATACACAATGACCACGATTATGAATGTGAATAAGATGAACTCGATTATAAAAAGGAAGCAGATGGTCCAGTAGATTAGAAAGCACAATCCAACTATGGTCTTTGCAAGAAATACATGAGGATAAATTCTTCCAGCTTTAAAATGTGCGATTGGAGGAAAATATCTTAACTGAACCAAAACAAAGAAACAAAAAAAGCAGTGGTGATATAATTTCATCACTTACTCAAGTATGATTAAAGACAATTTGATGCTTGGTATTTAGTGTGAGATGTTGTTCTTCACCTAGTTTCTGGCAGACCATTTTCCTTGTGTTTTTTGAAATATTGTTAGTGCTGCAATAGCTATGATCCTTGGGTTTATTTTACACTTTTAATAACTATGCTGATTTGCTTCTGTATATGTGTAAGTAATCAGTTCTACCGATCAGCCTCTTTATTTTTGTTGTTATCCTTCAGTCACGTCCAACTCTTTGTGACCCCTTGGACACAATCTTCTCATCTTCTGCTGCCCCTTCTCCCTTTTGCCTTCATCCTTTCCCAGCATGAGGATCTTTTCCAATGAGTTCCATCTTCTCAGTATGTAGCAAAAATATTTAAGTTTCAGCGTCAGTTTTTGAGTTTCCAATGAATACCTTGAATTAATTTCTTTAAGTATGGACTGATTTGACCTCCTTGCTGTCCAAGGTCTCTCAAGAGTCTTCTCCAACACCACGATTCAAAAATGTATATTCTCCTGTGCTCATCTTTTTTTTTTCTTTTTTTTTTTAACAGGCCACCTATAATAGCCATACATTTTTCTGGGAAATCCATGGATTAGACTATACAGAACTTTGTTGGCAAGGTGATATTTCTGTTTTTTAGTATGCTGTCCACATATGCCATAACTGTCCTTTCAAGGAGCAAGTGCTTTTGAATTTCATGGCTGCCATCACTTGCAGTGATCTTTGAAACCAAGAATACAAAATTTGACACTGTTCCCATTTCTTCTCTTTCTGTTTTCCAGGAAGAGATAGAACTAGTTGCCAAGATTTTCTTTTTTATGTTAAACTTCAAACCAACTTTTTACTCTCTCTTCTTTCACCCTCATCAAAAGTCTTCTTAATTTTTCTTTATGTATCATATGCATGTCTGAGATCGTTGATGTTTCTCCCAGCAACCTTCCTTCCAGGTTTTGATTCATCCATCCTAGAATTTCACATGGTGCACATGCTCATATTATATGTTAAATAAATAAGATGATAATATACAGCCTTATTATACTGCTTTTCCATTCTGAAACCAATCAGTTATTCCATGTTTGGGTCTAACCCCTGCGGCTTGGCCCACATACACGTTCCTCAGGACGCAAGATGATCTGATCCTCCCATTTCTTTGAGGACTTCTCACATTTTGTTGTGATCCACACAGTCAAAAAGGCCTTAATGTATTCAATGAAACAGATGAAAATTTGTTTTTTTCTGGAGCTCCCTTACTTTCTCCATAATTCAACAATTTTTCACTTTGGTCTCTAGTTGTTTCAAAAACAAATTGACTCTTCTGATACATCTCAGTTTACATAGCGCTGAAGCATGACTTGTACAATCTTAAGTATAAGCTTGTTGACACGTGAAATGAGTTCAATTGTTTGGCAATTTGAACATTCCTCGTTGGTGCCCTTTGTTAGCATTAGGGCAGGAACTGAACTTTTCCAATCCACTGGTCACTGTTACATTTCCCAAATTTGCCGTATATTGAGGGCAGCACTTTCCCTGCATCATCATTAAGGATTTTAAGCAGCACAGCTAGATTCCATTACCTCCACTGTCCTTACTGGCAATGCTTGGCAGGCCTAAAGCTCCCTTGACTATTTTCTCCTGGCCTTATATTGCATATGATTTTTTGCATCATGATCTGAAAAAGATGCATTTACTATTTCTGCCTTTCTGCATTTCATTTTGACGTTTTTATGCCCTAACACATGGTCAATTTTTTTATTAAAGCTTTTTATTTGTATAACATATGTATGGGTAGTTCCCCAGCATTGATCTTTACATAGCTTTCCATTACAAATTTTACCCCCAGTCCCCTCCCCTCCCCTAGATGGCAGGAAGTCCACTACATGTTAATAATGTTGAAATGCTTCAGAAGTTATGCAAGAAAAATCCTATCTACAAGAAAAAAAAATCAGAGAAAGGCAACACAATGCAAGAAAATGTCAATAGAGATCATGAAAATGTTACGTTGTGGTCCATATTTCATATCCCTCTCTCTGGGTGTATATGGTTTTCTTCAGTGAACAACTGGAAGTGGTTTGAGACAATTCTTTGTTGCAGAGAGCCATGTCCATCAGAATTGATCATCATGTAATACTGTTGTTGATGTGTATGATGATCTCCTGGTTCTGCTCATTTCACTCAGCATCAGTTCATGCAAGTCTCTCCAGGCCTCTCTGAAATCCTCCTGTTAATCATTTCTTACAGAACAATAATATTCCATAACATTCATATAACATAATTTATTCAGACATTCTCCAATTGATGGGCATCCTTTCAATTTCCAGTTTCTTGCCACTACAAAAAGGACTGCCAAAAATATTTTTGCACATGTGGGTCCCTTTCCCTCTTTGAAGATCTGTTTTGGATATAGGCCCAGTAGAAACACTGCTGGGTCAAAGGGTATGCACAGTTTGATAACTTCTTGAGCATAGCCCCAAATTGCTTTCCAGAATGGTTGGATCCGTTCACAGTTCCACCAACAATGTATCAGTGTCCCAGTTTTCCCACATCCCCTCCAAGAGTTATCATTATCATTTCCCGTCACTTTAGCCAATCTGACAGGTGTGTAGTGGTATCTCAGAGTTGTCTTAATTGGCATATCTCTGATCAATACTGACTTGGAGCACCTTTTCATGTGACCGGAAATAGATTCAATTTCTTCATCTGAAAATTGCCTGTTCATATCTTTTGACCATTTATCCATTGGAGAATGGCTTGAATTCTTATATATTTGAGTCAATTCTCGATATATTTTAGAAATGAGGCCTTTATCAGAACCTTTGGATGTGAAAATATTTTCCCAGTTTACTGCTACCCTTCTAATCTTGTCTGCATTCATTTTGTATGTACAAAAACTTTTTAACTTGATATAGTCAAACTTATCTATTTTGTGATTAATGATGACCTCTAGTTCTTCTTTGGTCACAAATTCCTTCCCCCTCCACAGGTCTGAGAGGTAAACCATCCTACATTGTTCTAATTTGTTTATAATATCATTCTTTATGCCTAGATCATGAATCCATTTTGACCTTATCTTAGTATATGGTGTTAGGTGTGGGTCAATGCCTAATTTCTTCCATACTAGTTTCGAATTATCCCAGCAGTTTTTGTCACATAGTGAGTTTTTATCCCAAAAACTGGGGTCTTTGGGTATATCAAACACTAGATTACTATTGTCATTGAGTATTTTGTCCTGTGAACCTAACCTATTCCACTGATCCACTACTCTATTTCTTATTCAGTACCAAATGGTTTTGGTGACTACTGCTTTATAATATAGTTTTAGATCTGGTGCAGCTAGGCCACCCTCATTTGCATTTTTTTCATTAATTCCCTTGAAATTCTTGACCTTTTGTTTTTCCAGATGAATTTTGTTGTTATTTTTTCTAGGTCAGTTAAATAATCTCTTGGGAGTTTGATTGGTATAGCACTAAATAGATAGATTAGTTTAGGTATTATTGCCATCTTTATTATATTCGCTCGACCTATCCAAGAGCACTTGATGTTTTTCCAATTGTTTAGATCTGACTTGATTTGCGTGGAGAGTGTTTTGTAGTTTTGCTCATATAGATCCTGACTTTCCCTTGGCAGATATATTCCCAAATATTTTATACTATCGATAGTTATTTTGAATGGAATTTCTCTTTGTATCTCTTGCTGTTGCATTTTGTTGGTGATGTATAAAAATGCTGATGATTTATGTGGATTTATTTTCTATCCTGCAACTTTGCTAAACTTGTGGATTAATTCTAATAGTTTTTTAGTTGATTCTCTAGGGTTCTCTAAGTAGACCATCATATCATATGCAAAGAGTGATAATTTGGTTCCCTCATGACCTACTCTAATTCCTTTAATCTCTTTTTCTTGTCTTATTGCCAAGGCTAGCATTTCTAATACAATATTGAACAGTAATGGTGATAGTGGGCAACCTTGTTTCACCCCTGATCTTATTGGGAATGGTTCCAGTTTATCACCATTACATATGATGCTAGCTGATGGTTTTAAATAGATGCTACTGACTATTTTAAATAAAAGTCCATTAATTCCTATACTCTCTAATGTTTTTAATAGGAATGGATGTTGGATTTTATCAAATGCTTTTTCTGCATCTATTGAGATTATCATATGGTTTTTGTTAATTTGGTTATTAATATAGTCAATTATGTTAATAGTTTTCCTAATATTGAACCATCCCTGAATTCCTGGTATAAATCCTACTTGGTCATGGTGTATTATTCTGGGAATGATTTTCTGTAATCTCTTTGCTAATATTTTATTTAAGATTTTTGCATCAATATTCATTAAGGAGAGTGGTCTATAATTTTCTTTCTCTGTTTTTGTTTTACCTGATTTAGGTATCAGTAGCATGTCTGTATCATAAAAGGAGTTTGGTAGGAGTCTTTCATTCCCTATTTTTTCTAATAGTTTATATAATATTGGAGTTAATTGTTCTTTAAATGTTTGGTAGAATTCACATGTAAATCCATCTGGTCCTGGGGATTTTTTCTTAAGGAGTTGATTAATGACTTGTTCTATTTCTTTTTCTGAAATGGGACTATTTAAGTAATTTATTTCCTCTTCTGTTAATCTGGGCAATCTATATTTTTGTAGATATTCTTCCATTTCACTTAGATTATCAAATTTATTGGCATAGCGTTGGGCAAAGTAACTCCTGATTATTGCTTAAATTTCCTCTTCATTGATGGAAAATTCTCTCTTTTCATTTTTGAGACTAACAACTTGATTTTCCTCTTTCCTTTTTCTAATTAAATTAACTAGAGGTTTATCTATTTTGTTGGTTTTTTCATAAAACCAACTTTTAGTTTTATTTATTAATTCAATAATTCTTTTTTTACTTTCCATTTTACTAATCTCTCCTTTTATTTTTGGGATTTCAAGTTTGGCATTTGATTGGGGGTTTTTAATTTGTTCTTTCTCTAGCTTTTTTAGTTGCAAGCCCAATTCATTGATTTTCTCTTTTTCTGTTTTATGCAAATAAGCATGTAGAGATATAAAATTTCCCCTTATTACCGCTTTGGCTGTATCCCACGAATTTTGGTATGTTGTCTCATTATTGTCATTCTCTGGGATGAAATTAGTAATTGTGTCTGTAATTTGCTGTTTCACCCACTCATTCTTTAGGATAAAATTATTTACTTTCCAATTGGTTTTTGGTCTATTTTCTCCTGGCCTTATATTGCATGTGATTTTTATTCCATCATGATCTGAAAAAAATACATTTATTATTTCTGCCTTCCTGCATTTGATTTTGAGGTTTTTGTGTCCTAACACATGGTCAGTTTTTGTATAAGTTCCATGGACTGCTGAGAAAAAAGTAAACTCCTTTCTGTCTCCATTTAATTTCCTCCACAGATCTATCATACCTATCTTTTCTAACATTTTGTTTACCTCCTTAACTTCTTTCTTATTGATTTTGTGGTTTGATTTATCAAGTTCTTAGAGAGGGAGGTTGAGATCCCCCACTATGATAGTTTTGCTGTCTATTTCTTTCATCTCTCTGAACTTTTCCTCTAGGAATTTCCATGATATACCACTTGGTGCATATATGTTTAGTATTGATACTGCTTCATTATCTGTGGTACCCTTTAGGAAGATATAATTTCCTTCTTTGTCTCTTTTAATGAAGTCTATCTTTGCTTTTCCTTGGTCTGAGGTCAGGATTGCTACCCTTGCTTTTTTTGTTCACCTAAAGCATAACAGATTCTGATCCAGCCTTTTACCTTCACCCTGTATGTATCTCTATGTTTTAGATGTGTTTCTTGTATACAACATATTTTGGATTCTGGTTTTTAATCCAGTCTGGTATCTGCTTCTGCTTTAAGGGAGAGTTCATTCCATTCACATTCACAGTTAAAATAACTAATTCTGTATTTCCTGCCATCTTATTTACCCTAGCTTATGCTTTTCTCTTTCTTATCCCCTTTCCCTCCTCCCTACTATTTTGCTTTTGAAAACCACTTCCCTCAAACAATCCTTCCCCTTTAGAGCCCCAGCCCCCCCTTTCCCCCCCCTTTCCCTCCTGTTTCCTTATAAGTATGTCTATTATTCCCTCTGAGCCAAATCTAATGAGATGGAGATTAAACCAATTCTCATTCCCCTCCCTTTTCTCCCCTCAATCATTATAGGTTTTCTTTGTCTCTACATGTGATACAATTTCCCTTATTTTACCTCCTTTTCCTCTTCTTCCAGTGTTATCCCTTTTCTACCTCTAATTTCTTTTTCAGTTTATCATATCAAAATAATCATAAAATCACAATAAACATATCATAATAATCATAAAATCACAGTAATCATATTATAATAATCATAAAATCACAGTAATCGTATCATAATCATAATGTAATAATAGATTCATAAAATCAACCCTCATTCTATAAGTATCTATAACATAAATATAGTTCTCAAGAGTCATTTTTTCTTGTTACCTTTTTATGTTTCTCTTGTGTTCTGTGTTTGTAGATCAAATTTTTTGTTCAGTTCTTGTCTTTTCAGTAGAAATAGGTGAAATTCTCCTATATCATTGAATGACCATCTTATTCCCTGGAAGATAATGCTCATTCTAGCTGGGTAACTTATTCTTGGCTGTAATCCAAGTTCCTTTGTCCTTCGGAATATCTGATTCCAGGCCCTTCGATCCTTCAAAGTAGAAGCTGCTAGGTACTGTGTGATGCTAATTGTGGCTCCCCGTTATTTAAATTGTTTCTTTCTGGCTTCTCGTAATATCTTTTCCTTGGTATGATAGTTCTGGAATTTAGCCACGATATTTCTGGGGGACTTAATGTTTGGGTTTCTTTCAGGAGGTGATCGGTGGATTGTTTCAAGGAGTATTTTGCCTTCTGGGTCTAAAATATCAGGGCAGTTTTCTTTTATGATTTCCTGGAAGATAGTGTCTAGGTTCTTTTTTTCATCATGGCTTTCAGGAAGCCCTATAATCCTTAGATTGTCTCTCCTAGATCTATTTTCCAGGTCAGTTGTTTTTCCTAGGAGATATTTCATGTTTTTCTCTATCTTTTCATTTTTTTTGTTTTTGTTTGACTGATTCTTGAAGTCTTGATGAGTCATTCATTTCCAATTGTTCGATTCTAATTTTCAATGTCTTATTTTCTTCAGTTACTGTTTTTAGTTCCTTTTGTAATTGACCAATTACATTTTTTGTTCATTGCATTCTTTTTCCATTTTTTCTATTTTATTTTGCGGTGATCTCATTGAGTTTCCCCATGTTTCTTCGTTTCCCCCAAAATCTTCCCCAAGATTTTTTTATGCAATCGTCAAAGAAAGCCTTGTGACATGGAGACCAGTTTATGTCTCTCTTTGGGGCTTTTTCTGGAGTTGCTTTAACTTTAGGGGCCTCGGGATTTGAGGTCTGTTCTTCCCTCTCTCCATAAATGTTGGCTATGGTGAGAGCTCTTTTTGGTATTTTATTCATTTTTTTTAAAGGTGTGAGGTCTGTTTAGGGCAAAGGTGGGACAACTGCTTTAATTTGCCCTGGGGCAGTTCTGCTGATTGAGTTATTTCAGGAACTGGGCCCTTCTGCTGATTGAATTAAGTCAGGTGCTGGGCAGTTCTGCTTTAGTTCACCCTGGGGCACTTCTGCTGATTGAATTATTTCAGGTACTGGGCAGTTCTGCTAATTGAATTATTTCTGGTGCTGATCATTCCTGTTGATTGATTGATTGCTTTAAGGTGTTGTGTAATGGCAGCTAGGTCCGATGCTCATCAGCGGTTCAGTGGTTCACAATCTATCCCCCTCAAAAGGCAGACCCTCCACACCACCTGCCCACAATCAGGACAGATTGATCCAAGAGGCCCGCAGAAGACTCCCAGGTGTGTGAAAAGCACAGCACTCCCACTCCTGTTCCGACTCCGGTTCCAGCTCCCTGCTCCAGCTCCTTGCCTTGGTCTCCCTGCGCTGCAGTCTGGGTTCAGCAGACCACCCCCCTGCCCAATTAAAACAGACCTGTTTTGAGGTTCTTCCAGAGTATCTTCTTCTAGAATCGTGTTGTTCTCCAGATATTGTGGATTTTTTTGCTTCAAAATTAGTCTAGAGGTTTCATATGTTGTTGGTTTGAGGGGAAGTTAGAGGAGGTTACATAGACTCCTGTCTGATCTCTACCACCATGGCTCCACCCCCGGAAGGAAGTCCTTATGTCGAACTGGCTACTTCTTGTTGATACATGCTGGTCACTCTTTCCATCATTAGCTGCACTTCTCGTTTCTCTCCCTCAATTCCTTGGTTGAGGAAGAGGAGTTGGAATCCTCCTTGCTCCTCTTGCCCACTTTCAGGTTCCTCCCTGTCCCTTCCCTTCCCTTGAGTGAAGTAACCATTAACTTGATCCATTTGATTGAAACTCTGGTAATTACTGTGGATGGGTCTCCAGGACCCTCCCTTTATTTCCTCAGTGAGTTCAGGACCTGATTCACAATCTTTCTCTCCAACTCCTTCCCTCGCTTCAGCTTACATTGCTTTGTTCTTTCAGATACGCTAACCTCACACTTCCTCAGTTTACTACTTCCCAGGACCTTGTCACCTCCACCTCAGCCACACAGAAAGATGGTCCTACCTTTGATTTTGCCATCACCTACAAGTATACCACCTCTATGTTCTGCCTTTCTGATTACAATCTGTGGACATTCTGCCTTGCAGCCCCAAACCCTGTTGCTCTTCCATACTGTGACCTCTAAATCCTGGACCTCTCTGTTTCTTCCCAAGCAATTATCTCTGTACTAATCATACTCTTTCCCATCTTAATCCTTTGGTGACCAGTTTTCTCAACTCTACCTGGTTACCTTCCCCTAAATTTTTTGTCCCCTTACCACATCACCAATTTTGTCCTGCCAAACCTCACCTTCACATCATTCCAACCTTCTGCTGCCTTCTCTCCCTCATGCAAGTTGCTTGGAACTTGGAAAAAAATCAGAAAACTCTGCTGACTGGGTCGTTGCCCAAATTTATAGTATATAATCTCAACAGTATCCTCATAGCTCCAAGGAAATCCTTTTAAGATACCTAATTAACTCAGTGGGAAGCACAGAGCACCAGGCCTGGAGTCAAGACTCATCTTTCTAAATTCACATCTGGCTTTAGGTACTTTTTAGCTATGTAACCCTGAGCAACTCACTTCATCCTGTCTTCCTCAGTTTCCTCACTTGTACAATGAGCTGGAGAAGGAAAAGACAAAGTGCTGCAGTATGTCTGCCAGGAAAATCCCAAATGGGGTCAGGAAGAGTCAGAAACGGCTGAAGAACGACCAAACATCTAATGAACTCACTATCCCACTCACTTCACTGGCTGTTTCAACCTTTTTCCTCTCCCTCTTTAAATCTTCCCTTGCTCCCCTTCCTTCCACCCACATTGGGTCCTATTTTGTGGAGAACTCCCTCTTCTCTGTGCTCAATTCAGATTCTTCTGCCGTTCTCTCTTTCCCCATTGTCTCCCATGAAGAAGCAGCCCTTCTCCTTACCAAGGAGGGATCTTACTCCATTCTGTCAGACTATTCCTCTCTCATCCCCACTATCTCACTTCAATCTCTTCCTGTCTGCTGACTCTTTTCCTGCTGCAGATAAATATGTCCATGTCTCCCCATCCTCAGGAACTCCACCCTTGTTCTTTCCATCATCACATGTCTCTCTCCCCCTGAGTGCTAGCTCAATTCCTTGAGAAGACCAGTCATCTCACCCTCTTCTTCACTCTTACGGTCTGCCTTCCAACTTCATCATTCAACAAAAACCACTCTTTCCACAGCTATTAACAATATCTTGAATCAGCAAAGCCAATGCCCTTTCCAAATCCTCATCCTTTTTGACTTCTCTGCTTTTTCCACTAGTTTTCTTTGTGTATGTGTTTGTGTGTGTGTGTGTGTGTGTGTTTATGTGTGTGTGCCAGCATTTTCTTTTTTTTATAAAGCTTTTTATTTACAAAACATATGAGTGATTTTTCTACATTGACCTTTGCTAAAAAATTTTTTTTTTCCCAACCGTTTCCCCTCCTTTCCCCCACCCCCCACCCCTAGATGACAGGTAATCTAATACATGATAAATAGGATAAATTATATGACAAATACAATACATGTATACATATCTATACAGTTATCTTACTGCATAAGAAACATCAGATCTAGAAAGAGAAGAAGAAAAAAACAACCTAAGAAGGAAAACAAAATGCATGGAGATATTCACAGAAAGCGTTAAAATGCTGTGTTGTGGTTCACACTCACTTCCCACAGGCCCCTCTCTGGATGTATATGACTATCTTCATAGCTGAACAATAGGAACTGGTTTGAATCACATCATTTTTGAAGAGAACCATGTCCATCAAAATTATCATCGTATAGTCTTGTTGCTGTGTATAATGTTCTCCTGGTTCTGCTGATTTCACTCAGCATCAGTTCATGCAAGTCTCTCCAGGCCTCTCTGAAATCCGCCTGTTGGTCGTTTCTTACAGAACAATAATATTCCATAACATTCATATACCATAATTTATTCAGCCATTTTCCAATTGATGGGCATCCTTTCAATTTCCAGTTTCTTGCCACTATAAAAAGGGCTGCCACAAACATTTTTGCACATATGGGTCCCTTTCCCTCCTTTAAAATCTCTTTGAGATACAGGCCCAGTAGAAACACTGCTGGGTCAAATGGTATGTGTGCCAGCATTTTCTCCTGGTTTTCCTCCTACCCAATATGGTGGCTCCTCAGTCTCTTTTGCTAGATCTGCACATCAGGCCCGCTAATGGGGAGACTCCTTCATATTTCTGTCCCAAGTGCCCTTTGATTCTCTCTCTGTACTACCTCACGTGGTATCCTCATAAGATGGCATAGACTTGTTATTTCTGTGCTGATTCTGAGATCTACTTTTTCTACGCAAACCCCTCTGCTGTCTTCTCTGTGGAACAGTCTCACATCTGTAACTGCCTATGGGATATAATGAATTGGATGGTCCATCTTAATTTCAAAATATCTAAACCATACCATGTTTTGTATTAAAGCTTTATAATTTTCAAAAGATATGCATGGATAGTTTTTCAACATTACTCCTTGCAAAAGCTTGTGTTCCAACTTCCCCCCCTTCGCCAACTCCCTACCCTATAAGCAAGTGCTCAAACATATGTTACACATGCTAAAAATATATGTTAAATCCAATATATGTATATATATTTGTACAGTAATCTTGTTGCACAAGAAAAATCACATCGAAAAAGGAAAAAAATGAGAGGGAAAACAATGTAAACAAACAACAACAAAGAGTGAAAATGCTTTGCTGTGATCCACACTGAGTTCCCACAGTCCACTCTCTGGGTTCCGATGGCTCTGCATCACAAAATCTTTGGAACTGGCCTGAATCAGCTCATTGTTGCAAAGAGTCACATCCATTATCATTGATCATTTATAATCTTGTTGTTGCTGTGTACAATGATGCCCTGGTTCTCCTCATTTCACTTAAAATTGGTTCATGCAAGTCTTTCCAGGCCTCTCTGAAATCATCCTGCTGGTTGTTTCTTATAGAATAATAATATTCCATGACATTCATATACCAAAATTTATTCAGCCACGCTCCAATTGATGGGCATCCACTCATTTTCCAGTTCCTTGTCACTACAAAAGGGCTGCCCCAAACATTTGTGCACATGTGGGTCCCTTTCCCTCTTTGAAGATCTGTTTTGGATATAGGCCCACTAGAAACACTGCTGGGTCAAAGGGTATGCACAGTTTGATAACTTTTTAAGCATAGTTCAATTTGCTCTCCAGAATGGTTGAATCCATTCACATTTCCACCAACAATGTATCAGTGTCCCAGTTTTCCCACATCCTCCTCAGTATTTGTCATTATCTTTTCCTGTCATCTTAGCCAATCTGACAGGTGTGTAGTGGTATCTAAGAGTTGTCTTAATTTGCATTTCGCTGATCAATAGTGATTTGGAGCACCTTTTCATATGACTAGAAATAGTTTTAATTTCATCACTTAAAAATTGTCTGTTCATATCCCTTGACTAGTTACCTATTAAAGAATGGCTTGAATTCTTATAAATATGAAACAATTTTCTATATATTTTAGAAAAGAGGCCTTTATCAGAACCATTAAATGTAAAGATGATTTCCCAATTTGATGCTTCCCTCCTAATCTTGTCTGCACTAGTTTTGTTTGTACAAAACCCTTTTAACTTAATATTGTCAAAATTATCTATCTCATGTTCAAATTAGAGTCCCAAATCTTCTTTGGAAATAAATTTATTCTATCTCCACAGGTCTGAGAAGTAAACTCTCCTATGTTCCTCTAATTTTCTTATAATATCACTCTTTATATCTAGATCATGAACCCATTTAGATCTTATCTTGGTGTGTGGTGTTAGATGTGAGTCAAGCCCTAATTTCTTCCATGAGCCCAAATCCTTCTTTGGACAGAGACCAAGGGAGATGCAGAGATTTCCCTGAGATAATGAAGCTGGGAAAAGTCTGAGGACGAATTGGAACCCAAGTCTTCCTGACTCCAAGGGTAGGTTCTGTCCAAGAGATCCTGCTGCTTCACAGAGCGAGGAGAGAGACAGAGACAAAGAGAGGATAGAGAAAAAAAGAGAGGAAAGAGAGAGAGACAGAGACAGAGACACACACACACACACACAGAAACATAGAGATAGAGGGAGACACAGAGAGAACCAGAAAGAGAAACTGACAGATATACAAACAGAGACAAAGACACAGAGACAAAGAGACTGAAACAGAAGACAGAGGGACAGAGGCAGAGAGATACAGAGACAAATGCAGACAAAAACAGAGAGAAAGAGACAGACACATACACACACATAAAGAAGATAGACATACACATAGACAAACAGACAAAAGATACAGAGATACACAGAGAGAAAAAGAGATAGAAAAAGAGAGGCAAAGAGAGAAGAAAGACAGAGAAACAAAGACAGGGGCAAAGAGAAAGACACTGACACAGAAAGAGACAAACACAGAGAGAAATGAGAGACAGAGAAAACAGAGAAAGAGAAACAGTCAGACAAAAACAAAAAGAGAGAGAGAGAGATAGTGAAAAGTAGACAGAAAGAAAGACAGATAAAGTCATAGAGACAAAGACAGAGACACAGAACACAGAATACAGACAGAGACAGGGAGAGATAGAGACAGAGACACTGAGAGAGACATAGAGAAACAGAGACAAAGAGAATAGAAGAGTAAGAGACAGAGAGATAAAGACAGACATGGATGGAGACAAAGGCCCAGAGAAAAAGAGACAACGACAGAGAGACTGACACACAGAGAGAGACAGAGCAAAGAGTGACAGAGAAACAGAGAAAGCAAGACAGAGAGAAACAGAGACAGAGACAAATAGAGAACAGAGAGATACAGAGAGACATAGAGACAAAAACCAGACAGATAAAAAGAGAGACAAAGTCAAACAGAGATACAAACACAGAAAAAACACACAGACAGGGAGAGATAGAGACAGAGACACTGAGAGAGAGATACATAGAGAAACAGAGACAAAAAGAATAGAAAAGTAATAGACAGAGAGATAAAGACAGACATGGATGGAGACAAACGCCCAGAGAAAAACAGAAAAAGACAGAGAGACTGACACACAGAGAGAGACAGAGCAAAGATTGACAGAGAAACAGAGAAAGCAAGACAGAAACAGAGATAGAGACAAATAGATAAAATAGAGAGACATAGAGAGACATAGAGACAAAAACCAGACAGATAGAAAGACAAAGTCATAGAGACAAAGGCAAACAGAGACACAAACACAGAAAAAACACCCAGACAGTGAGAGATAGAGACAGAGAAACTGAGAGAGAGACATAGAGAAACAGAGACAAAGAGAGTAGAAGTGTGAGAGACAGAGACAGAGAGAAACAGAAACAGAGAGATAGAGACAGACATGGATGGTGACAAAAACCCAGAGACAAAGAGGCAAAGAAAGAGACACACAAAGAGAGGAGCAAAGAGTGACAGAGAAACAGAGAAAGAGAGAAACAGAGACAAATAGAGAACAGAGAGATACAGAGAGACATAGAAACAAAACAACAGAGAGACAAAGTCATAGAGACAAAGAGAAACAGAGACACAAACACAGAATAAGCACAGAGACAGAGAGAGATAGAGAAACTGAGAGACATAGAAAAATAGAGGGAAAGAGAATAGAAGAGTGAGCACCAGAGAGAGACAGAGAGATAAAGACAGACATGGATAAGGAATAGAAGAGGGAGAGACAGAGAGACAGAGACAGAGAGACAGAGACAGACAAGGATCGAGACAACCACCCAGAGAAAAAGAGACAAAGACAGAGAGACAGGAACACCCAGAGAGAGATGCACACACAGAGAGACAGACAGGCAGATCACTAGAGATAATATTCATTTCTCTCTAAAATTCCTGACAACAGGGCCTGTTACATTTTCATCCGGGTGTTCCCTGCACTCAGTGTAGGGCCTGGCTAATACTAGGCCTGAAATGACTGCTGTTTCATCAATTAATTGCCATTGAAAGCTTCCTATTAATCACAAGGGCGCCTTCCTGTGGCCAAATAAGGTATTACACATTTGGTCAGCCATCCGGTGTCCACACCCTTGTATTACACTCTGGCTCATTTTCAATCCCAGATTTCCTCGATTTTCACTGACAGCAGCCAGTTACCAGCCATGGAAAGGGCATGAAGCCAGCAGAAAAGCTGGATTTTGGAAGAGAAGGGAAGTGATGTATCCCCCTGATGTCGGCAGGTATTCCTAGTAATTCCCCCCCCCCCCAATACAGTGTCCTGTTCTATTCTTTGCCTAGAAAATGTCCAAGGGCACATGGTTTTCTTCCATGGAAGCAGAGACAGCATGGAGCGGATTTCAGTCCAGGAGGGGCCTGTTGCCAATCCACAAGAGCAAAGCTCAGAAGAAATAAATACAAGGAAAACAGCTGATCATTTTCATAAGTGCTCATATTGCATTAAGTGAGGCAACTGCTGGAGTCAGTGTATTTACTCCAACTGAGATTTGAATCCAGCTCCTCTCCCTCCAATGGCAGTATTCTGAAAAATGGACCGTGTTCTCCATCTCTGTCCCAACTCTCCATCCTCAACAAAGCTGTTCCCCTTCCCTTTCAGTCTCTGCAAAACTGTTCCTATGTGCAGTCTACACCTCCTGCCTCATTTCCCTCTCTCCCAGTCATCCCTTAGGGTCTTCATTGTGACTCAGTGTGTCTCTGAGCAACAGACTTAGCCCTAGAGGAAACACTAGAGACCATGAGACCAAATCCTTCATTGGATAGAGACCAAGGGAGATGCAGAGATTTCCCTGAGATCATGAAGCTGGGAAAAGTCTGAGGAAGAATTGGAACCCAAGTCTTCCTGAGTCCAAGGATAGGTTGTGTCCATGAGATCCTGCTGCCTCACAGAGAGAGGAGAGAGACAGAGACAAAGAGAGGACAGGGAAAAATAGAGAGGAAAGAGAGAGAGAGAGACAGAGACAGAGAGACACACACACACAGAAACATAGAGATAGAGGGAGACACAGAGACAACCCGAAAGAGAAACTGACAGACATACAAACAGAGACAAAGACACAGAGACAAAGAGACTGAAACAGAAGACATAGAGGGACAGAGGCAGAGAGATACAGAGACAGATGCAGACAAAAACAGAGAGAAAGAAACAGACAGAGAGACAGTACACAGAGAGACAGACACATACACATACATAAAGAAGATAGACAGACATACACATAGACAGACAAAAGATAGACAGATACACAGAGAGAAAAAGACAGAGAGAGA
>JAJPUD010021104.1:0-23603 GCA_023553655.1 Myrmecobius fasciatus | reverse complement strand
GTAGTAGGGGTGTCTTATTCTATGGAGTTAAAACCAAGTAGAGCAGCAGATGCAAAGTGGAATGAGTGAAACTCCAGTTTCTATAAAGGAAAGTAATCAGAGAAATTTAGCACATTAATCTCTATGCCACAAATCAAAGTGGGGAGGAGATCTAGGGACTTGGCTTCAATTAGAATCATGGTCACAAGATTAGAAGAAGTGATGAGATTAACCAAGAGAAATCATCTTGTTCTTTGTAGTTGAATCCAGGTAAAGCAGCAAATGAAGAATGGAATATTATTATGCTTAGTGAATAATCAAAGGGAAGGAACTAGGAATATTACTTGAGATATGATGGAGATTTTCAATAATTTCTATTAAAAAAGGACTAATCCTAGATAATAAAACAAAAACATTTATTTAAATTGAAATTTGGTTTAAAGTACAAAAACTATCAATTTCATGTTTAGTAAAGACTTAATGTCCACTTGCCATTAATACAATAAAAAGAATTCTACTCCTAGATAACCTCTGATGTCCCCTTCAATTTGTGATTTTATGATATTATTTATTACAACAACTCCATGAAATAGATATCTACAGAAAACAAAAGCTTAATGTAAAATATATGGGGTTCTTTTTGAGAAAATTCAAGATCAAGAGAGTCAAAATGACATGTATTAGTACCAAAGGTAAGGTATATAAAAGGCAGGATCATACCTCAGCTTTTTCATTACTCCCAGTTCTGACTTACTGGCAAAAAAGAAAAAAAAAAGTTCCTATTCTAGTGAGCTCATAGTCTAATGGATATAATATAGAAACAACAATGCACAAACAAGATGCATACAGAGTTAATTAGAAATAATATCAGAGAAAATAATTAGTATTGATAAAAATAAACTTCATGAATAAATAGGAATTTTAACTGACAAATGAAGGAAGACAGACAAACGAGGAGGTAGATGTCACTATAAAACAATGTTATCCATATGGTACAGCCAATGGAAGTCCGACAAGAAAAATCAGATGAAAAAGGAAAAATAGTGAGAAAGAAAATAAAATGCAAGCAAAAAAACAACAAAAAGAGTGAAAATACCATACTGTAGTCCACATTCAGTTTGCACTGTCCTTTCTCTGGGTGCAGGTGGCTTTCTTTGTCACAAGACCTCTGGAACTGGTCTGAATCATCTCATTCTTCATGCGGTCCACGTCCATGAGAATTGATCATTGTATAATCTTGCTGTTGCCATGTATAACAATCTCTTAGTTCTGCTATCCATTTAGCACCAGATCATGTAAGTCTCTTTAGGTGTCTCTGAAATCATCCTACTGATCTTTTCTTATATAACAATAATATTCCACAACATTCATATAACATAACTTGTTTAGCCATTCTCCAACTGATGGCATCCACCCAAGTTTTCAGTTTCTTGCCAATACAAAAAGGGTTGCCACAATTTGCACACATGGGTCCCTTTCCTTCCTTTATGATCTCTTTAGGATACAAGTCCAATAGAAACACTGCTGGATCAAAGTGTATGGACAATTTGATAACTTTTTGCTTCCAAATTGCTCTCCAGAATGGTTGAATTAGTTTACAACTCCACCAAAAATGTATTAGCCCAACTTTCCCACATCCCCTCCAACATTTGTCATTATCTTTTCCAATCAGAATTGTCTTAATTTGCATTTCTCTGATCAATAGTGATTTAGAGTACCTTTTCATATGACTAGAAATGCTTTTAATTTCTTCATCTGAAAATTGTCTGTCTAAATCCTTTGGGTATTTATCAATTGTAGAATGGCTTGAATTCTTATAAAATCTTATAATCTCAATTCTCTTTATATTTAGAAATGAGTCTTTATCAGAATGCTTGAATGTGATTTTTTCCCAGTTTATTGCTCCCTTTATAATTTTGACTGCATTGATTTTGTTTGTACAGAAACTTTTAAACTTAATATAATCAAAATTACACATTTTGCATTCAATAATGTACTCAAGTTCTTATTTGGAGACAAATTCCTTCCTTTTCCACAGGTCTGAGAGGTAAACTGTCCTTTGTTTTAAAAATGTGTTTATAATATCACTCTTTATAACAACAGTATTGTTAAAACAAACTATTACAAAAGATTTAAAAACTAATCAACTCTACAATCCACCATGATTCTATAGGATAGATAAAAAAGAATTCTTACAGGAGGATTTTGGAAAGATGGCACAGTGGGTTAAAAAATGTAAAGCTTGCCAGTGTTTCCCCCCAAACAAAACAAAACAGGCCATACATGGACTAGTAAAACAAATGAGACATTGGGCAGAGCAGGGGTCTTCCTGGGACAATCTGAGAAGGCAGGGAAGAAAGACTACAGGGCTTTGGTTTATTTGACATGAAGTATAAACACTTCTAGGATAGCTCCACAGAAATTGCAAGCAGGAAGCTCTGGGGCTAACTGGCTTCAGAGATAGGCTCTTTATGTACCACAGGAACTTTTATTTCCCACACTCCCAGACTGTGAGTTGGGAGAGACTGAGAAAACTTTCCTTTTTAAAGAATGCCAGGCTTATATGTGCTACTGAGACATGGTCCTGGATGAGAAATAACTAGCACATCAGGTGACTGCAGAAAAAAGTGGGGCAGGGATGCTACAGATACTTGCAGGAGGGTAGAGTTCTTGATTTGGGATTCCATATCAGAAAGGAAAGCTAAAATGAAGCTAGAAGCACTAGCAATCCCTCTTCAGGATTAGAGATATTTATGTTTTATATGTGGAAATGTAAACCATATGTTTAAAATTATCATTAGTAATTCATTAGATCAAAGAAAACTTTAAGGCAGAACTGAATCTGACCTGATTCTAAAAAATAAAATTGCCTAGGAAAAGATAAAGTAGTAATTGCACTATTACAAATGAGGTGCAGAGGAAGAAATGAAAGAGGCATTAGATTAGGGAGGAGGGTTGATGGTTCTGAAAACCTACTCAGTTAAATAGGGAACAATACAACATGTATGTGTGTGTGTGTTTGTGTGTGTGTGTGTGTGTGTATGCATCATGAAGGTTTTAGCACCGTCCAAAATCTGCAAAAAAATAAGAAGGGCAGCAATAGTTTAAAGTTGAGTCTAGAAAGATATGCAGATTTATGGTATTGTGACAAGGTGTGTAGATAAATGGAGAGGGGATAAAGAGGAAAGGAAAGGGTGGCATTGGATAAGGTTGGGTACAAAAGGGTGGTTAGCTTAATGGGAATTGGATAAAGCATGTAGATTAATTATTTCATGCAGAATGAGATAAAGAGGGAAGGAAAGGGTGGAGAGAGAAAATAAGGGAAGGATTCATGGGTGGTGGAAGGTTAAGTAACAGCAAAAAAGTTAAGGAATAGAACTAAATAGAAGAGTTATCAGGGATAGAAAATAAGAGATATATACAAACATAGTAAGAAGTATCAGGAGTAGAATTTCTTAGGAAAAAGAAGAAATTTCATTGATCTCAAAGTAAAATTTAAAGATTTTATCAAAAGAAAAATCTATATTATATTTCAGCCATATTAGTACTGACTTAGATGTATACCTATGTGTGTGCAAGTACGTATGTATGTATACTAATGTATATGCATATATGTATGCATGTAGGTGTACATATATGTGTATATAGATATATGTTTATGTACTTATATATATATATATACACACACATAGTTACACCTATGTATGTATATATGAATACGTAAATATATTTGTGCTTAATAATAGTTTGCTTGGGGAAGTTGAAGGGGAATGAAAGGGGGTAAATACAATAAAAAGTGCACAAGAGAAAATAAGCTCCAAGAAAAGAAAGAAAAGATGGAGAGTCATGAAAATAATATTCTTATTATTACATGTGCTTTCTTGAAATAGAAATTTATTGTTATTTATTTTAAATCTTCCCTGATGTTCTGTTGTGCATATAACAATGTTTTGTTTTGTTTTTTTCTGTCTTTTTCTATTTTGTTTTTTTTTCTTATTTTGTACTTAATTTTAAATAAATAAATATTTTTAAAAACACACTGATCACTTCCTCATAGGGAGTAGATCAAACAATATAGAGCATAAGAAGCAAATGTCTTCTTATGGCTAATGTGGGAAATTTTTGCTTAAATATGTTTATATATCCATTCTGGAGAGCAATCTGGAACTATGCTCAAAAAGTTATCAAACTGTGCATACCCTTTGACCCAGCAGTGTTTCTATTGAGCTTATATCCCAAAGAGATCTTAAAGGAAGGAAAGGGCCCCACATGTGCAAGAATGTTTGTGGCAGCCCTCTTTGTAGTGGCTAGAAACTGGAAACTGAATGGATCCCCATCAATCGAAGAATGGCTGAATAAATTATGGTATATGAATGTCATGGAATATTATTGTTCTATAAGAAACGACCAGCAGGGCGATTTCAGAGAGGCCTGGAGAGACTTGCATGAACTGATGCTGAGTGAAATGAGCAGAACCAGGGAATCATTATACACGGCAACAACAATATGATGATAAATTCTGATGGACGTTGCTCTCTTCAAAAATGAAATGCTTCAAACCAGTTCCAGTTGTTCAGTAAAGAAGGCCATATACACCCAGAGAGAGGGATATGGACTACAACATATCATTTTCATGCTCTATATTGATGATTGCTTGCATTGGGTTTCCTTTATCAGATCTTTTTTGTTCATGTAGATACGATTGTTCTAGCACAGCAAGATAAGTATGGAAATATGTATACATATATTTGACTTGTCAAATATTTTAATATAATTAACATGTAGTAGACTTCCTGCCATCTAGGGGAGGGGAGGGGACTAGGGGGGAAAATTTTTAACGGAAAGCTTTGTAATGGTCAATGTTGCAGAACTACCTATACATATGTTATGCAAATAAAAAGCTTTAATTAAAAAATATGTTTACATATTAAAGAGACACTGTCTTCTTTCCTCAGTCCTTCCTTCCTGATTTCCCATTTTTCTTCCTGCCTATTTATGTTCCTTACTTTTGTTCTTGCTTCCTCTCTTCTCTTTTCCTTTCTTTTCCTCTCTTCCTTTTTCTTTCCTTTTTTCTTCCATTCTTCTTCCATCTTTCTTTTTCTCATCTTTTTAGTTCTTTTTCCTTTTTTTTCTTTTTCTTTCCTTCTGACTCTTTTTGCTGCCTTTCTTTTTTCATTCCTTTTTTATCCTGATTTCCCTCTTCCTTTTTTATTCTATTCTTTTATTTAAATATTTTTTTTAATTTAATGTAATCAAAATTATCCATTTTAATTGCTGTGATGCTCTCTTTTGTTTGACCAAAAACTCTTCCCTTAACCACAGATCTGACAGGTAAATTTTTCCATGCTCCACTAATTTCTTTATGATATTAACATTTATTTGAAAATAACATACCCATTTGATTGTTTCTCTATATGTCATTTCTGTCAAATGATTTTCCATTTTTCTCAGCAAATTTTGGCAAATAATGAGCTGTTTTGCCAAAATTTTGCATATTTGGGTTCATCAAATGCTAGCTTAGTAAGGTCATTTACTACTGTATATTATGTACTTAATATATTCCACTGATATACCATTCTATTTCTTAGCCAGTTCCAGATTATTTTTATTATTACCATTGTTTAATCTACTTCAAAATCTGATATTGTTATGACACCTTTCTTCACAATTCTTCATTATTTCCCTTGATATTCTTGGAATTTTACTTTTCTAGATGAATTTGATTATTTTTTCTTACTCTATAAAATAGTTAAGAGCAATTTTTGTGAATATTCAAAGAGAGAAGTGACCTAATTATTCCTTCTCTGTCCTAGTTCTTGGCACTACTAAATCACTCTTGATTTCCTTCCCTTTTCCCCTGATTGTTTGCTTACTATCTGCCACTCCTCTCCTTTCTTAACACTTTTTAATGTCTAATATGTCCCTCGCAGTACACTAGGCATTGACAAGAATAGGAAACATAATTAAGATATGGTCCATTTCCTAACAGAGTTTTGATACAGATCTCAAAAATTAGACTATGAGGAATAGTATTACAATAATTATATTGAAATGTTTATAATTTTTATCAATATTAGCAAATGGATCTTTTAAATTCTAACAATTTAGCTATTTCAAATAGAAAGAGAATTTCAAAGGTTCCCAACCTGAAGGAAGACTTTATAAACCAAGTTTTGCTTTTCTGTTAAAAATCATAACTCTTGGTATTTATTGATACTTCCTGGGAGAGATCTCTTTCAACTTTGAGCAGACATTTTAAAGAAAAGATAAGACTGTCTCAGAAACTTTGACTGGAGACCTTGAGGAATGTTTCAAAAGTTCAAATTGTTAAAAAAAAAACACTTAGGACTATACACACACATGTACACATATACACATATGTGTACACATATACATATATATTACCATAAGAAAAGTATATGTGTGTAAATGTGTGTGTACATACATATGTTTATACATATATATACACACATATATTTATACACATACATATATATTCAAAAATTGTATGTGTGTGTGTGTATCTCAGTATTAGAACAAAGAAGACAGTCTTTCTACTCCTTTTCATTAAAAAAAAAGGTTGGAAAGATAGAAAGTGAATGGTTTTTATTTGTTTTTAGTGATAACTTAAAATGATTTAGAATCTACTATTGGCTCACCAGAATAGTTAGTGAATCGGTCTAAAATATACAAAATGTATTGTAGAGGGGAGCAGAGCCAAGCTCAAGCCTCTAAGCTGGTTTTGGAGTCAGAGAATGCACAAATATTTGGAGTACAACACATTTCCAGAACAAGATACTTTGGAAGAATTTCAGAAGAGTTCTGTTTCAAATGGATAGGGAGACAGTCTGATGAGCCCAGACTTTAGCATGGGAAGACCAAGACAAGGAGCTGTGGCAGGGAGTCAGAGTGTTGCAGCTTCCTCACATCTGGGGATCTTCTGTGAGCCTCTTACGCTACTCTGTCCTGATTGCCAGTGAGTGATCCAGCAGATTTGTTACAAAAGGCAAATTCTAAACCACTGAGCCCTGGAAAAACTTGGGACCCTAGCCCTGATTACCCAACACTGGCAGTCAATCATCAGAACTGCCCAAAGGTAAACAAAAGCAGCTGTCTCCTTTTGCCTTAAGAACAGACCTCAAGACTTAAATTATGGAGAGAGAGAGAAGAACAGATCTCAAATTTTGAGATTCGATTACTTAAAGGATATTAAAAGAGAGTTAGAAGAAAAATGGGGAAATGAAATGATATCTTTGCAAAAAGGAATGGGAAAAGTATATAATACCCCACAAAATAGATTTCATGAAATGGAAAAAGAATATAAATCCTTACAAAATAGATATTAAAAAGACATCAATTCATTGAAAAGCAGAATTTGTGAAATGGAAAAAAATGCAATGAACAAAACAATTCAATTGGCTAAATAAAAAAGGAACTAAAAAGGTAACTGAAGAAAGTAATACATTATAAATTAGAATTGAACAAATGGAACTGAATGACTCAACAAGACTTTAAGTATCAGTCAAACAAAACCAAAAAATGAAAAGAAAATAAAAGAAAATATGAAATGATTGCTAGGAAAAACAACTGATATGGAAAATAGATCTAGGAGAGACAATATAAGAATTATTGGATTTCTGGAAGTCATCATGGGAAAAAGAAACTAGACATTATCTTTCATGTAATCATAAAAGAAAACTACCCTGATGTCTTCAAATCAGAAGGTAAAACACCCATTGAAGGAATTCACCCATCACCTCCTTAAAGAGACCCCAAAATTAAAACTCCAAGGAATATAGTGGCTAAATTTTGGGAACTACTGCATCAAGGAAAAAAAAATATTGCAAGCAGCCAGAAAGAAACAATTTAAAAACTGAGGAGTCACAATTAGGATTACCCAGGACCTAGCAGCTTCCACATTAAAGGATCAAAAAGCCTGGAATTTGATATTCTGAAAGGCAAAAGAACTTGGATTTCAGTCAAAATTGTATACGTATTTTTATACATATTGAGTTTAATATCTATTTTAACATGTATAACATATATTGGATTGCTTGCCATCTAAGGGGGAGGATGCAGGGAAGGAGGGGAAAAACAAAGCTATGCAAGGGTCAATGTTGAAAAATTATTTATGCATATGTTTTGAAAACAAAAAGCTTTAAAAAATAAAATAAAATAAAGCAAATAAAATAAAATATACAAAATGGAACCTTTAAAACCTTTGTTTAAATACAAACTTAGCTTATAGTTTTGCTGTCCAGTTGCATGTAAATAACATATATTTGGATCTGTTTCTTTTGGACACTGAGGTATGTAAATTTTATACTTTCTGGTCTGGACTGAGTTGGAGACATAATACTCATGCATGAATCTTGTTTAAATTTCATTTTCTATTGGCATTTTCAATTAGTTTATGGCAAATCCTTCCCAGTAAAACTCATATTCCTCGATTAAAGTCACTAGGAATAGGGAAACTAAGTAATTATATTCCAGTTATTTCCTGTAGAGATAAATGTAGTAGGGGGGGGCAAGATGGCAGAGTGAAGACATGACTCTGTGACCTCCTTTGACCTTCTCTCAAACGAACAGTACATTAAGCCTCAAAACTGGTACTGGAGTAAAAGAGCCCCCCAAATATTTGTAGTTCAACACATTTCCAGCAGAAGTTACCTTTGAAGAGCTTCAGGCAGGTCAGTTTCAGATGGACAGGGGGATGCTCAGTTTGCCCAGTTCAGACAGCAGGTCCAGGAAAGGGCAGGAAGCCAGGGCTGGGACTCAGCATGACAGATTCTAAGGACCTGGGAAGTCCCTGTGAGACTCTTGTGCCACTCTGCCCTGTTTGCAGGGAGGTGCTTTGGTAGATCTCACTTTAGTAAATAATAGATTGAAAACCACTGAGAACACAGGACCTAGCCCATTTGGCCCACCACTAGAAGTCAATCAGCCAAATTGACCCAAGGCAAATTAAAGCACCTGCCACACCTCTTTTTAAAACAGCCCTCAAGCTTTAGAAAATGAATAAAAACACAAGAGAACTCTCACCATACACAGCTTTTATGCAGAGAGAGAAGAGCAGACCTCAATCCTGAGGTTGATAAATGTAAAGCAACTCCAGAGGAAGCCACAAAGGGAGACATGATCTGATCCCCATTTCACAAGGCTTTCCTGGAAGATTGCATAAAGAATCTTTATAGAGAAATAGAAGAAAAATGGGGAAATGAAATGAAATCATTGCAAGAAGGAATTGAAAAAGCATATGAAGCCCTACAAAACATATATGAAAAGACACCAATTCACTGAAAAACAAAATTGCTGAAATGGAAAAAGACTGCAATGAACAAAAAAATTCAATTAGCCAGTTACAAAAAGAGCTAAAAGGTAACTGAAGAAAATAATACATTAAAAATTAGAATTGATCAACTGGAAGTGAATTATTCAGTAAGACTTCAAGAATCAGTCAAACAAAAATGAAAAAATTAAAAAAAATAGAACATAAGAAATAAAAACTATTTCTAGTCATATGAAAAGGTGCTCCAAATCGCTATTGATAAGAGAAATGCAAATTAAGAAAGTCTGAGGTATCACTACACACCTGTCAGATTGGCTAAGATGACAGCAAAAGTTAATGACAAATGTTGGGGGGTATGTGGGAAAACTGTGACACTGATACATTGTTGATGAAGCTGTGAATGTATCCAACCATTGTGGAGAGAAATTTGGAACTATGCTCAAAAAGTTATCAAACTGTGCATACCCTTTGACCCAGCAGTGTTTCTATTGGGCCTATATCCCAAAGAGATCTTAAAGGAAGGAAAGGGCCCCACATGTGCAAGAATGTTTGTGGCAGCCCTTTTTGTAGTGGCTAGAAACTGGAAACTGAATGGATGCCCATCAATTGGAGAATGGCTGAACAAATTATGGTACATGAATGTTAGGGAATATTATTGTTCTGTAAGAAACAACCAGCAGGATGATTTCAGAGGCCTGGAGAGACTTGCATGAACTGATGCTGAGTGAAATCAGCAGAACCAAGAGATCATTGTACATGGCAATAATAAGACTATATGATGATCAATTCTGAAGGAGATGGTTCTCTTCAACAGTGAGACATTTCAAATCAGTTCCAGTTGTTCAGTGGTGAAGAAAGCCATATACACCCAAAGAGAGGCCTGTGGGATCTCTGAGTCTGGACCACAACATAACATTTTCACACTCTCTATTGATGTTTGCTTGCATTATGCTTTCATTCTCAGGTTTTTTTTTCCTTTACAGCAAGATAACTGTAAAAATATGTATACACATATTTGATATGTCAAATATTTTAACATAATTATCATGTATTAGACTTACTGCTATCTAGGGGAGGTGGTGGGGGGTAGGAGGGAAAAATTTGTGACAGAAAGCTTTGCAAGGGTCAATGTTGAAAAAAAATTACCTATGCATATATTTTGCAAATAAAAAACCTTAATAAAAATAAGTTGAAACATCTTTAAACTTTCATAATCTTCAAGAATTTCAAATGAAAATTTGCTATCTTATAGTAAGCATTATTATTATTAGTAGTAGTAGTAATACTAGTAGTAGTTGTATTAATCATCCTCATTATCTATTTTATAACAAAATATACCACTTTAAAATTTAACAATTTTCAAATATCTATTTTTCACATCCTTTTAAAAGCCCAATTCATGCATATCGGAATCCTGATTGTTTTCTCTAATAATTTTTTTCCTGTTTAAATGTTCCCTTAAATTATATACTCTAAGAGAATTCAGATAATACCATGCATTTGAAAGATGAAATAAATTTTTAGTTGACATCGATTGCATTTTCGAATTATCCTATCCAAGTTAATCAATCTTATAATTTTTTTGCATTTCAAACCACTTTAACGTTATCAGATTTGGAACAATTACATTCAATTAAAAATAGTAAAGTAGTAGCTAGGACATGGAAGTCACTGCATTAAGCACTTTATAATCATAGTATTGTTTTGATTTCACCTGGAAGGTGTGTACTATTATTACTTCTCTCTTTATAGAACTGAAAACTGAGGGAAACAAAGGCAAAATAACTTGATTAAGATTATACTGCTAATAAGTTTCTGCAACTGACAGAGAAAGGTGAACTCCTCAAGGACAGAGGCTGGTTGGTATTCTCACCTCATAAACTCCTGCCAGGGACACCAGGACTTTTCTATCTTTCTTTTCTTTTTTGAGGTAATTGGGGTTAAAAGACTTGCCCAGGGTCACACAGCTAAGAAGTATTAAGTGTCTGAGGCTAGATTTGAACTCAGGCCCTCCTGACTTCAGGGTTGGTGCTCTACCCACTGTACCACTAGCTGCCCACAACTTTTTCTAGGCAACAGCTGGGGCAGGGCCAGATGAGAATTGGTCTTGTGTTGGAGACATTCATTGGATTTAGGGGAGAGAGGAGTATAGTAGATGGCACTGGCTAGTATAGAATCCCAGGAGCTGAAGTGGCTGGCAGCAGGACCTTATTATTGGTAATACTTTTTTTTTTCTGGAAAGGCAAAGAGTCAGGTAATGAGGATTGACCTTCTCCCATCTCACAGCTACAGCTTTGGGGCAACATTCTCCTCAGGATGGGTCTACTTGCAGCCACTGGGGCAGAATTAGCAGGATATATTACACCGGGGAGATGGGCCCCAAGATGCCAAGAGATGCCAAGAGTTGTTGGGGCCACTGTTAGTGGGGGAATTCCATTTCAGCCCTTGGTCCTCTCCCCCAACCATATGGCTAGAGAGGAAGAATGTAATTCAAGTTTCCTTTAATTTCTCTGGGATTTTTTCAATATTGTATTTGTCAGCCTGATCTGGGATGAGAGAAGTTTATTGATCTCTTGATCTGAGAAAGTTAAGGGAGGTTATTAATTGAATGTAAAATAAATGTTGAACACTAGGGAATGAGAATAAGGAAACAAGGTCATTCAAGTTAGGGTCCCTGAAGATTATTTTGTTTTTAAAGAATATGAGAGAGGAAGATTGTCTCAGACAATTCCTAAGAGCCATCACTAGGCAAGGTATATAGAAAATGGGGTCTAAAACCACTTGGAACTTGTCTAGAGAGTAACAGCATCATTTTTGAAATGGGATAATAAGCCCTGTGATATATAAATATTCGATTGGTAAATTTCTGAACCTAAGCATTTTGCATATGGTAAAGACCACTGCTTTGTGATAGATCAATGTTCACAAAGCTGCATGCAAGAGTGATTAGTGGCAAGTCAGAAATGTTTTTTGGGAAGACTGCTAAATGTTCATGTAATTTTGCTTTTTGGTGCTCTCCTCTGTTGAATGGAGTTAGATTATCTGGACTACATCAGAAAGGTCTAAAGATTTCAATTAGATGATGGGCCTAAAATACAATTTAAATTGATGGTAATTATTTAATTTTTGAAGTAACATGCAAATAAATTATTATTAACTTCAAAACCAGCAAGGTCATTAAAAGTCAATGGGAATCTAATCCATCATTTTAAAGTCATCATTAAAGTGCAAATAGAAATGAACAAAGAGGAAAAAAATATTTTCAATGAGATGTGCCATTTTTTCAACTTGAATTAGTTTGGATCATTATTTAGTTAGAATGAAAATTAAAATGTAATCCTTTCATTTACAGCTGAACTTATCAAAGAAAGTATCAGTTGAAATTCCCAAAGAATATTAACCTGAAATGCTTTATGGCATACATAAATTCTTATAAATAAAATAATAATCAACATCATTATTATCATATTTAGTATTTATATAGTGCTTTAAGGTTTGCAATTTACTTTGCAAATATCACCTAATTTCAGATTCATAATAACCTTGGGAAGTAGATGCTATTTCTGAACAGGTAAGGAAACTGAGACACATGTGATTTAAATGATTTACTCAAAATTATACAGCTAGCAAGTATCTGAAATGGGATTATAATTCAGATCTTCCTAGCTTGAGATTCAGTATTCTACATACTATGCTACTTAGCTGCTTCTCTTGGTTTCCCCCATTTTATATATATTCCAAGTTGGAATAAGAAAAGTAAAAAAAAAAATTAGTATTGTATGATGCAGAATTAAAAGTCCATAAGAGTTACACAAAAAACTAATGCTTACATAGTTTTCTAAAATTTACAAATGTTTTTTATGTATTTTTTGGCTTTTGATTCCCATGGTAAGCCTGTGAAGAAATGCTATATTTATTACCATCCCCATTTAAAGATTTGATAAAAACTTCAGAAGGATATCAAGGAATACAAATTTGAACTCAGGTTGCTGAGTACAAGTCTAACATTCTGATTGTTGCACTATGCTAATCAAATGCAGGGCAGTGAGTAATTGTAGAATCAGCAACAAATTTGTACAGCAAGGAAGATCTGAATTTAATTTCGAAAAATGGGAAATATTTATCTATCAACAAAAACAGAAACATGAACAGAAATGAGAAACAGTATTCAGGCAGCAGCAAGTAATAATAATTGGCTAGAACTTAACACATATGCAGGCTTTAGTTGGAAATTAAAACCAGAAACATAAATTGGTGCTAAATCAAGGAAATAAGCATTTACAAACTTTTCCATGTGTCAGACACTGCTAAGAGCTTTACAAATATTTCACTTGATCTATAACAATCCTATTAAGTAAGTATCATTATTACCCATCTTTTATTGTTGAAGAAACTGAGGCATACTTGCCTGGGAAAAGATTCATTTGTGCAAAAATTTATGCAATAGTTCCTTTCTCAAAAAAAATGGAAAATTAGTAGATTCTTATCAATTGGGAAATGCCTGAATAACCTATGGTATATGAAAGTAATGAAATATCATTTTCTTATAAAAATGATAAATTGATTTTAGAAAGATCTGGAAACATTTATAAGCACTGATACTGAGCAAAACAAGAAGAACCAGGAAAATCTTCTACACAGCAACAGAAAGACTGTGTATGATCAACTATGACAATTTGTTCTTCTCCGTGGTTCATTTATTCAAGGCACTCCCAGAAAGCTTTGGATATAAAATACCATTCACATGCAGAGAGAGAACTGGGGATACTGAATGTAAAACATTACATGCAATGCTCACTTCTTTTTTTTTCTTTTTGTTCTGTTTTTTTTTTCCTCTCCTGATTTTTCCTTTTTGATTTGATTTTTTCTCCACATGATTTATTAGGATATATATTTTAAAAAAATAAAAGGATATGTATAACCAAAGTAATAAGTTTTTTACATATAACTGGAGAAAATAAAAAGTGAGTAACATATGTCTGAGCCTGGATTTGAACTTAGGTCTCCTTGCCTCTGGACCAATAACTATATCTGCTGAATCACTTACCTGCCTAAAATATAGAAGGCCTTGAAAATCAAGCTAAAAAGTTTACATTTTATTCTGCATATAATGGAGAATTAATCTTTTCTAAGCAGGGAAATAACATCCAAGGAATTATGATTTAGGAAGAATAATCTAATGCTAATTATGTATAAATTGGATTGGAAAGGGGAGAGAATAAAGTAAGAAGATCTAGTAAGAGAATGTTCCAATATTCCAGGAAGTAATGCATAATGGAACTAGAAGGATAATAATGGAGAGTTTTAAAAAATGAGGCAAAAATAGCGTTTTTTTTTGTTTTTTTTTTTTTTTTGCTGAGGCAAATGGAGTTAAGTGACTTGCCCAGGGTCACACAGCTAGGGAATGTTAAGTGTCTGAGACCAGATTTGAACCCAGGTCCTCCTGACTTCAGGGCTGGTGCTCTATCCACTGCGCCACCTAGCTGCCCCAAAAATAGCATTTTTTTTAAAAGAGATAGAACTTCTTTTAAAAATAAGAACCATTAGTTATATATTTAACTGTGATCAGAACACCACACAGAGCTCTAGGGAATACACAAAGTTTCAGCAAATCCTGCACAGTTCCTCCTACTATGACACTGAAGAGTCTTTTCATTCAATATCTACATAATAGAGTGGGAAGTTCTTACCTAAGTTTTAAAGAGTTGGTATATTAAATTGAGTCTTTAAGTATCAATAGAAATTTGATGAACAGAGAATGAGAATGAGGTGGAAGGCATTCCAATAGGGGATGGCATGAATTAAAAGTGCAGAAATGAGAAAACAAAATTTTGTTTCTTTTATAGTAAATATTCTAGTACATGTAGAGCAAGAAATATTTAAAGGGGAGTATATAGATAAGACTAAAAAGAAGGCTGAAGCTACATTGTGAAAGGCTTTATGTGCTGCAATAAGGAGTTTGCAATTTAATTAGGAATGCAGAGGAATAAATGTTTTTAAAAGTGGGATGATATTCAGAATTACAAATTAGGAAGATTAATTGGAAAGTGATATGAAAAGTTTGGATGTCTGAAGGTGTTAAGATTAATACTGTAGATAAAGTTAAAGAAAGTGTTTGAACCCTACAGGTAATGAGACAATGAAGTAAAAGCGACATTTACAATATTAAAAAGGTTGAATAAAATATATACTACAAAGATCAAATGGAGAAGTGGTCATTGATTGAAATTTAGGTTGAATGAGAGAAAAAGTAAAAAGACTGTTAAAATATTCTGCAATTTGGGAAAAAAAAGTTGTGATAATTTAAATAAGAGATTCTAATGGAATAAAATTTTATTATAGGAGAAAAATGAGGTTATATTAAACATAATATAAAATTGGAAGACATTGATCTGGTGATATATCTCTTACTTTTTATCCATATATGAGATTGAAATCAAGGATAAAGAAAAAATCAAATCCATATATATCTGGCAGTGATTTGTATAGAGTAGTAATAAACAATATATGGTTTTTTGAGAGGAAACAGGCAGGAGGAATGATAAAAATGAAAATGACAATATGGAAGAAAAAAGAACATTAAGAAAGAAAAGGAAAAAAAAATGAAAGAACAAAAAAGAAATGGAACTGGTAGAAGAGTCTGAAAGAAGCTGTAAGTTGTAGCATAATGTGAACAAGGAGATAATAGAGTAGCAATAAGAGAAAGATGAATGGTATGAAAAGAGGATGAGAATTGAAAAATGGTGAATTTTTGGAGAGATTTGAATTGAATGGGAGTGTTAATGAAGATAAGGGGGGAAAAGCCAGTTTGAAACTTTGTATAAGTAGCAAAGACATGGAAGTTTTGAGTAAAATCTCCTTCAAAAATGGGATCATTTAATCAAAAGAAGTGGAAATAAGACAGATAGTAGTTTAATGAGGTAAAGAGCTAAAATACAGGGATCATTGATTGAATTTTAGGTTGAAAGAGAAAAAGGAATAAAAAGGATGCTAAAGTATTCTGCAAATTGGAAAAGGGAACTTTGTTTTTATTTCATTGTACTAGTTGTCTTTTGTGCTTAAAATGGACAAAAATGGTATCAGTATGCTAGAATTAAGGAACAGTGTATCCAGCTATTGTTGATCATATCAATATTACTTTGAAAGACTTGGCCCCAGATCAAGTAAAAATATTATATATGAACATTTGGAGTAGAGCTGTGTCTAAACTTGTGCATGTGTTTTTCTTTTGATTTATTGCAATTCTACTTTGCTCATAAATCACAACACATTCTTTAATATGGGCACTGGATGTCCTTTTCCAGTGATGTCCATGTCTCACAATCAATTCCTAAATTCTTCAAAGAGACCTTGATAATGTCTTTGCATTGCTTCTTCTGCCTTGAATGAGTTCTCTGTAAAATGACCTTTTAGGCAAATGAACATTTGGTATTTGAACTTGTGGCCAGCTCAACAAAGCTGCATTCTTTTAAGTAGAAATTAAATGCTCGGGGGCAGCTAGGTGGCATAGTAGATAGAGCACTAGCCCTGAAGTCAGAAGGACCTGAGTTCAAATCTGGTCTCAGACACTTAATATTCCCTAGCTGTGTGACCCTGGGCAAGTCACTTAACCCCAACTGCCTCAGCACAAAGCAAAAAAAAAAAAAATTAAATGCTGGGTAAGTCAGCTGAAGAAAGAATCTCAGTATCCAGTACCTTGCCAGGTGATCTTAAGGATGTTCCTAAGGCAATTCAAATGGCAAAAAATCAGGTTTCTCACATGACAGTAGTGTACTGTTGAAATTTCACAGACCAGCAACAATGAGGTCAGCACAATGGCTCTGTATTCCCTTAATTTGGTAGACAGCCTAATTCCTCTTTTCTTCCATATTTCTTTCAGCACCTCCCACATTGAGCTAGCCCTGGCAATGAAGGGGACAACCTCCTCATCTATGTGCACATTGTTGGAGAAATATACTAGTAAGGTAATTGAACTTCACCCCTGCATTCAAATTTTTTTCTTGCTTTAACCTGTAGTCCCAAGTTTAAATGGTGTGGTGCTATGTATAAATGATGGAGAACCTCTACTTTTGGTGTAACATTTCAGGTCAAAATTAGCACAAGTGACAGAGAATTAGCCTGTAGTTTGTATCTTAGCCTCAGAGGCTAAATTGAATGCAAGATGATATGTGAATAAAAAGTCAAAACCCAATTCTCCTTGCCATTTAGAATTGGCTTAGCCTTTTCAAGTAAAGTAGCTTGTCATCAGCATGGAAGTTGACCATGATGCCATTTTCATCCTCATTGAAAGTATCTGACAATTTTGCTGAAAATATCATACTAATAATCATAGGAGCAAGCACATAGTGCTGCTTCACTTTTTTGATTTGAAGAAAGCCCAATATCATTGCTCATTATCTAATAACTATGCAAGCATGTTATCGTGACACTGATGAACTTCTCTGGGTACCGAATTTTTTTTCTGATATTCCACAAGCCCTCACAACTGACACTGCCAAAAAAACATTGGTCAGATCAATGAATACCGGGTACAGATCTGTTTTCTGCTCCTGGCATTTCTCCTGAAGTTGCCAGGCAGCAAGCACCATGTCAATCATTCCTTAGACCTTTCTGAAGCTATACTGGTCTCATCTTCACTGACCATTTCCACAATCAACCTATTAAAGAGAACTAACAAGAATCCTGCTGACATTGACCAAGTAAGAGATACCTTCTGTAATTGCTACCTGAGAACTTATGTTCTTTGTTTTTTATACAGAAGGAAAATGGAAGCATCCTTGATTTCCTGGGAGATAATAATTCAGAAGATTTCAATCAGCTATTGAATGAGCATTAGACCACCTCCAAATCCAATCTTGTAAATGTTGGCTGAAATAAAATCAATAACAAATCCTTTTCTATAAGAGAGAAACCCAATTCTATTCAATTTTTTTCCCTTGGAAATTCAGCTAGAGAGCTATTGACTTGAATATTAAGTATATATTTTCTATGGCTTCATCATTGATTGATGAAGGTGTGTTGACAAAACAATGGAAAAGTTCAGTTCATCTCTTCAAGATTGTGTCCTTATCATTAATCAATGTGGCCCTTTTGTCACTGAGTAGGAGATAGTCATCATCATGGTTTTGGGCCCTAAAATAGCCTTCAGAGTATCATAAAAGTACTTTAAATTGTTATAATCTAAAGTGTAAAACTGAATGACATCTGCCTTTTTACTGAGCCAAGAATCCTGCATCTCTCTAAGCTTAACTTGCACTTTACTTTTGAGCAAGTTAAATACTGCTTTTTAAAGATATGGACAAACTATCCTTCTGGCAAACACTGGGAATTTTTACTTTTCATTTTGAAGCTCCTGAATTTCTCCATCATTTTTTCAAGTCAGCCCTGATATCTGTAAGTGACATGATGTAAAAGAGTAAATGCAGTGCTACACACCAAATCTCTGAACGCCTCCTACTTTTCTTCTACTCCACTGTTGCTAATTATGTGTTGACTCAGCATTCCCTCCAAGTTAAACAGCACATTCTTCATATAGAGAGAAGCACTCTAATCTGTTGAATTGAATAAGTCTTCCAGTAGTTATCTTGAGAATATTCATTGTTGTTTAGCTTGGACATGATAAGTCACTAATCAGTCCAGCACTCTGCACCATATATGGCTTTCATTATTCTCACATACAATTGTTTCTACTTATAATGGCATATTTTATTAAATATAATTTTTGCAATGATATATCCATGAAATATTATTGCATTTAGGTAAATAAAAGACGATGTTGGTAATGAGACATACAAATTTCCAGTAGTAAGTGAACATTGCTGTTACTGTTTCCATTTCCACTCCTTTTAAAATTGTCATATCTGATAGTCTGGGTCTACTCTGCAGTAAGTCACATAAAATTATAAACTTGCCTTCTTTGGGCACATTAATGTCAAAATTTTTATTTGACCTCATTAGAGTTTATCATGGTGAGAACATATACACAGATCATGGTGGTATGGTAATTTCCCACAATGGCAAGCACATTGCCATTAACCTGTCATCCACTCTTTTTTGGGAGGCACACAAGCTTGATGACTAGACCTGTGCCACTTCCACAGTACTTCCCATTATTGCAAAAATCAGAACAAAATGTTTATCCAAGTCTGATTGCAGTTGGGTTTCATATGCCACACTTGTTTCATCTGTGGCTGCTATTTAAATGCTATACCTGCTGAGTTCTCTCTCAGAAAAGCTGTCTCTTAGGTAAACTTTATTAGTTGTACAAAACCGTGTGTACATTTCTTGTCCTAATGATTAGTGGAATGATTGAAACAAAATTTTACTTTTTTAGGGTATTTTAATCACAGGGTAGAATCTCTGATAGTAAGTAGGCAAAGGTTAGATTAAATATTTTAAGGGCACTTTTTCTGTTGTTTTTTTTTTTTTCTTCATGCCAGGAGGTGAGCAGTGAGGCCCTCAATAAAAGACTTTTCACCCACCTCGGGCACTATCCTGTCCCACTGCTGCTACAGTCCACGCTAGCTTGGGCTATGTATGTAGATTTGGAACTACAACTCCCTGAGTATCTGCACTCAATGCTTCATCATTTATTCATTACTGCAGGACTTTGATGTAGGTAAAAATGCTAAACTTTTATAAGTGATGTCTTTTAATGCATGCATAAATTGGATTTAAGTAAGACAGTTGTGCAAAGTCATTAGATCCTTTCTCTCTCAGTTCTAGAGTCATTAAAGTACAGTGGCAAAACAAATATTAAAACAATTGGCAATGGCCTGAAGTACAGCGTAGGCCCTTGACATCTTCATTGTCTAACCTATCTCTAAGTGCTCCACAATGCTTGCTTCCACTACCTTCATAGTACAGAGGGATAAATTGTTCAAATGTACCCATTCTATCAGAGGAAGTCTTCACATATCTGGGATGGAAACCCATCACCCCAATTCGCCAGGTATTGGTTACTTTCCATCTAGTTTAGACTATCTATTGAAAGGTTTTGCTGTATATGGCCACTACACATGGTACAATTTTGGGGAACCACAGATGAAAGTTGCATGATTCATGTGGGCATCAAATATTGAAACAGTTCTGAAAAGGGATCAGTAGTCCTTGCACCAGATATACTAGTCTTTCTTCAATACCTATACACTACTTTATAAAGGTAAAGGGATATTTAAATACATTTATAGGGAAGAAACCAATATAAAAAGAGAAATGAAAATGCAAATGCTAAGAAAATGATGAATTAGATGTTTTATCTATTTACTTGTGGAAGTTAGAAAAAAATGGCAAGAAGTATACACATGAAGACATTAATCTTGTCAAGTTTCAGGTTTTGATTTTTAGGAAATTTTTGCAATGGCTGTATCATTACCAGAAATAAAAATGTGTGTGTGTGTGTGTGTGTGTGTGTGTGTGTGAGTACACATACACACACACATATGTATATATGTATATATATATATATGTATATATATATATGTAGAGAAAGAGGGAGAGGGAGAAAGAGAGAGAGAGAAAGAGAGAGAGAGAAAGAGAGAGAGAGAGAGAACTCTTTGTTCTTTGGGGAATGAGGGCTGATTGCGTACCTTTTTTTGAACACACTAAGCTTGAGCCATTTATAGAGAATTTTAATATATAGGTCTAGGTGACTTATAAATTAGGGATTAGATCTCAAAAGAAAGATCAGGTTAGGAAATATAGATTTAGGAGTCATAGAGTTAGAGGACTCTAGTGAGATTACTCAGGAAAAGTCAAAGGTTCAAATGATGTCAAATGATATTTAATGGGACCCTTATTTCTTCTTTTATGTGAATTGTACTTTTCCCCTTATGCTTTCCCTAGTCTTCATCTTTGGAAATGTGCTCAATCTCTTAAAAGATACATTAATGCAGGTAATAATTTACTTGTATTTTGCTGTTAGAGTGAATAATCATCACAAAAACACTTCAGAAAATCTGACACGATTTAAATTCATGAAAGAAATGCAACATGAAAATATGTATAGCCATTTTCTAGTACCCAAATTTTATCCACCCAAAATCTTTCAAAAATTCCCATTACTTTTGCATAGGACTCATTACCTCATTTATCAACACAATCCTGGGGGCAAACTTGGGCTTTTGGCATTTGCTATTTTTTCTTAAATTGTCAACAGAGTAGAAACATGGAAATTCTAAAGAAATTAAAAAAAAATTATGTTCTTATACTTTTGAAAAGAAAGTGTTTATATGATATGTGGGGCAATTTAAACCTAAGAAAATTATTTCTTAGTAAAAATAATTTTGATAAAATTATTATCTCATCCTATTTTAAAATGGGCTTAAATATTTCTAAGTAGTCCATCAATGTTTTAAAATCTTAGTGGCATAATGGGAGGAATTCTTACTTGGAAGCCAGAAACTCAGAAATTGCATTTTTGACAGTAGCTGGGTGACATTGTGCAAATCACTTAATCTTTCTGTTTCTTGGGGATAATAAAGTCTGTATCATTGACCATTTAGGTCTATTGAGAGAACCATATGAGACTGTATATATAAAGCAATTTGTAAAACTTTAAAGCAGAAGTGTCATGGATGATTCAATGATTTTTAGGTACTGAAATGACAGCATATCCCAGAAATCTCCCAGCAACATGTTTCAGTCCAATTTTGAATAGATATATTTCTATAAATATTTAATAGCTTATTGTAAATTGTTAATAGAATGATTATGAACAAGAATATTTAAAAGGAAAGAATTTAAGCTGAATTGCAAAATGAAGTGGTTACATTAGATGGCCTCTAAGATTTCTTACAACTCTAAATTTGTGGTCTCTTGATCCTAATAAAAATTTAATTCAACAAAACAATAATAAATATTACCTACATGTATGAGACTGTGCTTACTGCTGGGAAGAAAGATAAAAACCAAATAGTCTTGTTCTCAACAACCAAAAAAGCTACTGGGAGGAAATAAAATATGAGCATATGAGGAAAGAAAATTTTAATTTTAAGGAAATATGAAGCAATTTAAGGGTTAAGGATACTATCAACAGGGGAAAACTATTTCTGATGTAGCAATTGAATTGATATTAGAATTAAGCTAAAGATTCTAAGAAGTACAAATGGTGATGGAGTTGATTCCACATACAAGAGACAAATTGTAAAGAAGCAAAAATATGGAATGCACAGCCAAGATGGCGAACTGCGGACAGCTTTCTCTGTGAACTCCTGGGACATTCCCTCAAACTCAGACAAAGTAAGCCTTCCAACTGGTTTCTAAGTGAGAGCACCTCCAAGCATTTGGACTACAACGCACTTCTATCAAAGATCTATAGTGAAAGAACTCTGGAGAAGGTTAGCCTCAGGGGAAATCGGCCGCTGGTCGCAATCAGACTCCAGGCGGGGCGGAAGTCAGGGCTGCGATAGAGGGACGGATTTTGGGCACCCAGGATTCCCCTGGGAGACGCCTGGGCCACTTTGCTCTGCTTGCGGGCAGATGCTTTGGCAGATCTGCCTTTGGAAAAGGGTGGATTGAGAGCAGCTGAAAACGTGGTCCTAGTGCGAATCTAGCCCGACCAGCCTCAGACCGGAAGGCAACTCGGCAAACTGCCCCAGGGCAAATACAAATTGTTGCAGTTTTTTCTGCTAGGGACCAATATCCCAACTTTAAATCATGAGCAAGAAGCAGAAAAGAGCTCTCACCATAGAAAGCTTTTATGGAGAAAAAAATAGAACAGTCCCCAGACCCTGACATTGTGAAAACAATCCCAGATGAAGCCACAAAGGCAGACTTAAGTTGGTCTCCCTTTCAGAAGGCTTACCTGGATGATTGCATTAAGAACCTCAAAAGAGAGCTAGAAGAAGAATGGGGAAATAAATTGAGATCAGGGCAACAGAAATATCAAAAACTGGAAAATAGGACTGGTGAATTGGAAAAAGAAAACAGTTCACTGAAAAACAAAATTGGTGAATTGGAAAAAGACAACAATTCACTAAAAAACAAAATTGGTGAATTGGAAAAAGACAACAATTCACTGAAAAATAAAACTGGCAAAATGGAAAAAGAATGCATTGAATCAAGAAATTCAATTGGCCAGCTGCAAAAGGAGCTAAAAAAGATAACTGAAGGAAATAATACTTTAAAAATTAAAATTGAACAAATAGAAGTAAATGACTCAATAAGACCTCAAGAATCAATTAAACAAAAACAAAAAAATGAAAAAATAGAAGAAAATATGTAATATCTCCGAGGAAAAACAACTGACTTGGAAAACAGATCCAGGAGAGACAATTTAAGGATTATCAGACTCCCTGAAAGCCATGATGAAAAAAAGAACCTGGATGCTATCTTC
>JAJPUD010021103.1:0-23604 GCA_023553655.1 Myrmecobius fasciatus | reverse complement strand
TTTTTTTTTTTTTTTTTTTTTTTTAAGTTCATGGACCCTTTCCCTGCAGCCCCTACTAGATTTGGAAAAACTGAGTGATAAACTAGTATTTACCTTTTCCCATTGAGCATGACTAGCCTTCTGGCCAAAGCTGCTTCTCCATTTTCCTACTTCCGTCAATAATAATATTGAATATATGAATACATGAATAACAGTAATGCCATAAAGAAAGGTACACCTCATTGGACCTATGGGGAAAAATAGATATTGACAGTGTTGTATTACATTGTGTCCCTCAGTAACCATTTTAACATTTGTAATTTGTTTCATCATGCTAGGTTTGGTAAGGCTCTAACATTTCACTTTCTTTCTTTTAGCTGCAGCTTATCTTCTGGTATCCTTAATTCCAAGCAATTCATTCCGTCAAATGTTCCGTTCAACACGGTCTTTGCACATCCCAACACGTGATTTACCACTCAGTCCAGATACCACAGTAGTTCTGCATCAGGTCTACAACGTACTTCTTGGCTTACTTTCCAGAGCCAAACTTTATGTTGATGCTGCTGTTCATGGCACCACAAAATTGGTGCCCTATTTTAGTTTCATGACATATTGTCTTATTTCCAAAACAGAGAAGCTTATGTTTTCCACATATTTCATGGACTTGTGGAATCTTTTCCAACCTAAACTCTCTGAGCCAGCAATAGCCACCAACCACAATAAGCAAGCTTTGCTTTCTTTTTGGTACAATGTATGTGTTGACTGTCCAGAGAACGTCCGCCTTATTGTGCAGAACCCAGTGGTAACCAAGAACATTGCCTTCAATTACATCCTTGCTGACCATGATGATCAGGATGTGGTGCTTTTTAACCGTGGGATGCTGCCTGCCTACTATGGCATTTTGAGGCTGTGCTGTGAGCAATCGCCTGCATTTACCAGACAGCTAGCATCTCATCAGAATATTCAGTGGGCCTTTAAGAATCTTACACCACATGCTAGCCAGTACCCTGGAGTAAGTAAACTGGTTCTCTGCCTATGTTTTCTAATTTAAAGTCTATATGTCACACAACTATGATATCATTTTGATGTCTTATTTCTGGCTCCTTTAAAAGGAATTGTTTATGTAAATATATCTAGTAACATTATTCTGCTCTGATGAATTATGAAATAATAACTTGATAGTCCAGTACAAACTTTGCTAGCAATACTCAAGGGAAGAATAACAGTAGTAGTTAAATCCTTATGTTTACTTCTTTGTAATGTTATTTGTCTGTAATATAAGTGAAATTTTAATGAACATGGTGTAGGGATCATTGTGGATCATCTATAGAATGGATTTTTTTTAAGCTCTCAGACTTTTTAAAAAGTTGAGAAAGAAGAAATTAAGTAGTGAGAAAAGTTAAGCTGCCTTATTTTTTTCTAGATAATTAGGCTATTACAAGCTTTTTTTTCAGTCAAATTAGGAAAATATTATACTGAATATTACAAAAGAAAGCTTACACAAACAAAAAAATGCCAAATTGTCCCTAGATTGGTTTTTCGTAATATTCATTAATCTAATTTTTGCTTGGTTACTTTCCTTTAAAAGATGAGCATTATTGTTAGAAGTCCATAACAGAAGTTGTTATTATTGTTAGAAATCAATCCACTTTAAATAGTGTTTTTTTATAATATCTTTTTTTCTGTTTTGATCTAATGTTGTAATATTCTGTTACAATCCTGTACCACAACTTGTCCAGCCATTCCTCATTTGAGAGGCATCCCCTCAATTTCCAATTCTTTGCTCCTACAAAAAGTGCTGCAGTAAATATTTCTGTAAGGCAATAATGCTTTGAGGGGGCCACATGTGCATGAGTGTGTGCATGTGTGAGCATGCATATGCGGTAAAAATAAGCAATACAATGAAGAAATTTGAATATGAATCCAGGCTTTGCAATTAAAAAACCAGTTTATTCTTTTAGTATACCAACCATCATATAAGGAAAAAATGGGATTACTGTCAGTGCTATGGCTTTATTTATAAAATTTGGTTAAATTTAGTCATTTCTAACTCAGTGACCTAAAAATGTTGTATGTTGATGATGCAGAACTGGGAGCTTTGTTTTCTTACATTTATTTTGAATTTCAGTTTATCTTCTCTGAATCCTATCCATTTTTGCTTGCCTAGAATGCTCTTCCTCTTCCTATTTCCATATCCTTTATTTCACTTGTGTACATGTTTTATCATCGCAGTGAAATGCTACATCCTTGAAAATTAAATCTGTACCCTCACTAGTGTTTAGTTTAATTACATTTTAATGGTGTGAGATGATAAAACAAATTGAAACAACATCTGAAATATAATTTTCATCTTTATTGTGAAAATGAGCATTTTTTTCAAATTTTTAATGTTTGTTTCTTCTCTTGAAATGCTTATATAGTTTGACCATTTATCCATTATATAATGGAAATTACTACTGTGACACTTTAACAGTCCTTTGTATGCCAAGGTTGATCTGTCATTTATATTTTATTTTCCCCAATTTTTTATAATGTAATTTTTTTAAAGGAAATTTTCATTTTTATGTCAAGTCTGTCAGTTATAGCCTTATAGAATGAATTGCCTTCTGTTTGTTGAAGTGAAGGAATTAATCTCAGCTCCACAAATTATAATGAGTATTTTAATATGTTTTCTTCCCTATTTAAAATAGGAGTGAGGTGGTTATGTTCATGTCTCAAGCATTTGGAATTCACTGGAGTATATGGTATAAAATGAAAGATAAGATCTCTTCCCCAGCAAATTAACAACAACATTTGTTGTCTTTGATTGTGCTCCCAGATTTTTCAGAAACCACTCTGCTCTTCATTTCTTACAGCACAATAATATTCCATTACAACCATATACCACAATTTGTCTAGCTATTCCCCAGTTGATAGGCATCCCCTTACTTTCCAATTCTTTGCTACCACAAAAAGAGTTGTCATAAATATTTTTGTACATGTAAGTTCTTTTCTTTTTTCTTTGCTCTGTTTGGGATACAAATCTAGTATCCCTGGGTTAGGGTGTATTCAGTTTTATGATCCTTTGGGCACATTTCCAAATTGTTCTCTAGATGGATTAGCTCATAATTCTGGCAGGATGTACCCATATACCTATTTTCTCACATCTTTTTTTCAGCATTTGTCATTATCTTTTATTGGTCATCTTGTGAATCCTTTCTAAGACCTTTGGTGTTAATAAAGTTCTAAGAAGTGACATGTATCATCTCCCCAACTGAAATATAAATAGTTTAACCAGTTTCTCATTCTTTTACTTTTTTGTACATCTCTTGAGTCCTATGTTTGAATATCATATAACATCTCTTTCTGTTCTTTTCATCAGGAATACCATACTTGTTCTTTTTTAGTTTTGTTTTTTAATAATATTTGATTTTTCCCCAATTACATGTAGATAGTTTTAAACATTCACTTTTTAATAAAAATTTTTGAGTTCCAATTTTTTTCCCTCTTTCCTTTGCCTCCTTTCTGCCTGACATAGTAAGTAATTTGATGTAGGTTATACATGTGCAATCATGAAATATTTCCATATTGTTTGAAAGTCATGTTGTGAAGAGACAGTGACCAAAACAGGGAAAAGAAACTTGAAAAATAATATCCTTCAATCTATGTTGAGAATTCATCAGTTCTTTCTCTGAAGATGGAGAGCTTGTTTCATTATAAGCAATTTGGAATTATCTTGGATCATTGTATTGTTGAGAATAGCTAAGTCATAAACAATTCTTCATTGTGCAGTATTGCTGTTACTGTGTATGACATTTTCCTGTTGTGATCACTTCACATTGTATTAGTTCCTGTAAGTATTTCCAGATTTTTCTGCAATCAGTTTGCTTGCCTTATATTCTATTATGATCATGTACCACTATTTGTCCAGCCTTTCCCCATTTGATAGGCATCCCCTCAATTTCCAATTCCTTGATGCTACAAAAAGAGCTATGATAAATATTTCTGTAAAATATGTCCTCTTCCTTTTTATTTAAAAAAAAAAAAAAGTCTCTTCCAGAAAAGACATAGTGATATTGCAGGATCAGAGAACACAGTTTTAAAGCATGGAGAGCAGGGTTCTAAATTGTTATCCATTATGGTTAGATCAGTTCACAACCTTACCAACTGTGAGTTAATGTCCTCATTTACCTGCATCCGCTCCAACATTTATCATTTCCTTTTTCTGTCATGTTAGCCAATCTAGTCAGTGTGAAGTGGTACCTCAGAGTTGCTTTAATTTGCATTTCCCTAATCAAATTTAAAGCATTTATTCATATGACTATAGATAGCTTTAATTTCTTCATCTGAAAACTGTTTGCTTATATCTTTTCGAGCACTTACCAGTTGGAGAATGACTTATATTCTTATGAATTTGGCCCACTTCTCTGTGTATTTAAAAAAAAAAAAAAGATATACTCGTTACAAAAATTGTTTCCCAGCTTTCTGCTTTTCCTACAAAGATTTGTTGCATTGGCTTTGTTTAAAAAACAAAAACAAAAACAAAAACACCTTAAATTATCTTTTACATCTCTTATTCATGAATTCTTCTCTTCCCCGTAGAGCTAACAGGCAAACTAATTTTTACCCTCCTCGTTTGCTTATGATATCACCCTAAATCAGGGGTGGGGAGTGTCCAGCCTGCAGGTTATATAAAGCCAACGAAATCATTCACTAAGGCAGCTACAAGCAATGATGTACTGAAAGCTAGGTGCAACAATTTCCCACTGCTTGAGTTCTATAAGTTGATAATTTTGTGTAGTCTGCAAGTGGTATTATAAATATCCAAATGTCCCTTGGTAGCAAAAAGATTCCTCACCCTTTCCCTAAATCATATATCCATTTTGACCTTATTTTGGTACATAGTTTTAAGATGTTGTGTCTATACTTTATTTCTGCCATACTGTTTTATAGTTTGCCAAGCAATTCATAGAAGTTCTTCAGTATTCTTTTTTTATTTGCTCATTTTCCCAACCTACTTTGGACTTTAGTTCTTCTCATTTCTGGGGAGAGGGGTTTTGTCTTAGCTGAGCTTCTGTTTTTTTTATGTATGTCTGCTATTTTCATAACTTAGTGTGGGACCATGCATTTTGTTCAAACTTATGAATAGTTGTGTGATCTTTAGAGAAGTCTGTTCTTTGTCCTCTGGATCTGAGCTTTGAAAGTTGTGTCAGTTGATTTTTGTATAGTTGAGTGTTAGTAGACATGTGGGACTCGATTCAGCAGGTTCAGAATGACTAAATTGCAAGTTCTTCTTTGGTCTTTGTCTCCTATACTGGTTGTTACACTGAGAGTTTATGTTCTGAGACTCAAACTTAAAAGTAAGTGTTGTTCTCTGTTTCTTCGCTCAGAGCCACATTCTAAAGTTTTGGAATTGGTTCTATGCTCACGTACTTATATTGAGCTTCCCAACACTTTCTTCCCCCCCTAAATCTGTGACTTAAGAACTAGGTAGTAATAGGTAACAGAGCTGCCCAGTGGCTTCTCTTCTTGCATGATTGGAGCACTAACTAGTTCAGAGGCTTTCAGTCTCTTCAGTTCTTCTCGCTCTTGTGCGCGCGCCGCTATGCTGGAAAAATTATTCCCTGTGACTTTTTCTTCACTTTATTGTTCAGAATTTGGCTATTGTAGAGGTAGCTTTTGGGAATTTAAGGGGAAAATGTTTCTTCTTACTCCATCATCTCAACTCTACCCTGGATGACCAATTTTCCAATGTACATCTCTTTAAAAATGACTTCTTTCATTCAATTTTTACTTTCTAAAGATTTATTAAACACTTATCATTGCTTCTTTTCCCCTAGTTTTTTTTTCCCCATCATTTTAATGGGGGTTACTTTGTTATGAAAGAAAATAACAAGTTCACAAAACTCATCTTGAAAAATAGGTTTATTACAAGAGAGGTGAGAGTAGGTATGCTTTATTTGTGCCTTTTTTAATGAGATTTCTTCTAATGCTTCTCCTTTGGATATTGTGATAGCTCTTGTTCTAAAGTACATACTTGTAATGATATAAAAACTCCCTTTACGTATTCTTTTTTACTATTTTTATTATTTATGACTGTTAGGTTTTTTTTTCCTCCATATATTGACTTAACTATGTATAGATTTTTTTAAAAGTTTTTTGTTTTATGTTTTATTTTGTTCATATCATTTTTTATGTTGATCCAGAAATTACACATGATACTATTATGCCTGATAACAAATTTCTTTCTTTATTAAAACTTTTTATTTGCAAGAACATATGAATGGGTAATTCTTCAACATTAATCCTTACAAAGCTTTCTGTTACAAATTTTTCACCTTACTCTCCCCCCCCTTAGATGGCAGGAAATCCACTATATGTTAATTATGTTAAAGATAATAAATTTCTTAATGTATTTTTGTATTTTGTTGACTTGTATATCTTACTTAGTTTTTTGTATCCATATTAGGACATTTTGACTATAATTTTTTTTGCTGTGTTACCATTATTGATTTTTAAATTATGCTATATTTGTCTTAAAAATTATTGACTGTGTCATACTGCCATATTTCCACATATATATATATATATATATGGATAATCTCTATTAATTTAGGGATTAAGCTTGAAAGAATTCTGTTGTGAATCTATATAGATTAGGTATTGTTTTGTGAGGTAATACTTTAATGACTTGGCATTTTCTTTCACTTCCTTGAATTTTTAATTTCCCATCATTTCAGTTTTAACAAATTTATATTTCTGTATAATCATCTATTTTCCCTAGGTCTTCTAATTTGTTAAATATTAGAAATGCTATATATACATAGCTATATTAACTTCATTTCTTTTGTGTTTTCTCCTTTTTCATTTATAATTTTCTGAATTATATTTTTACCCTTTTGCTAAATATTGTTACTTTCATATTTTTAAGTACAGGTTTCATTTAAGAATTCACATCTCATATAATGAAAGTATGATTATAGATCTAGAGTTAGGGGGAACATTAGAGACCATTGAGCACAACTTTCTCATTTTACCAATGAGGAAACTGAATTACACAGAGGTTGGATAACTGACCTAGGGATATATAACTACTAACTATCTAGTAGTTTACTACTAGTACTACTAGTACTTTACTCTCTAAAGTGGGATTTGAATTCATGGCTCTCTGACTCCCAGGACAGTGCCCTATTTATTATGCCATGCTGCCAGCGAAGACAGAAAGCCTTCCACAAATGCTTTGTTACAATAGAACACATTTTAAAAATAATCATTCAGTTTCTGATGTACATATTATTTTTGTAATTATAGAAAAACCCATTTGACTTGGAAGAACAAAGGTTCTTCAGAGAGGAGTCTCTTACACATATGTTAGGATCAGTCAGGGTTCTTTGAAAATAAAATTATAGAAACAAACAAAAAAAAGAATTCACATCTCAGATTATCTAGTTTATTTTTTCTCCTATCTTTTTAAATATTCACTGTTTTTTAACTTGGTTTTACGTTGTTTTGTTTTAAAAAAAATCTTTTGAGTAAAATTTTATTTTATTTTAATGTAGGAATTTATGAAGAACAGTTTCAGTTGGATCCCAGAGGTTTTGATACATACACTGATGATTGTCTTTTAGCTTCTCATTTTTCAAGATTGCCTGTTCTACCTAATTATTAATAGTTTTTAGTTTCTATGCAGTTTTATAACTTTTATTTATGTTATTTTTATTCAGTTCTTATTTTGTTGCATTTTGATCTGATGATAGAGTATGTCTAATTTTTGCTTCTTTCTCCTTTGCTTTTTTAGGCAGTGGAAGAACTATTTAATCTGATGCAATTGTTTGTAGCTCAGAGGCCAGATATGAGAGAGGAGGAATTAGAAGATATTAAACAATTTAAGAAAACTACTATCAGTTGTTATTTACGTTGCTTGGATGGCCGTTCCTGCTGGACAACCTTAATAAGGTTAAGAAAAAAGTTTTTTAAAAAACCAAAATGATCATATCCTTTATTTAGTGAGAGCATACATTTAAATTACTTATAATCGAAGGTATTACTTCCACTTGTTGGAGATTAATAATTAAGCTTGAAAAAGAATATTTAATATCCTAGAAAGTGAACCAGCAAAAAAGGAATAATTTCATTCATTCCCTTTACCTGAAACATCAGATTCAATATTTATAAAATGTGGGTTATATTGTTAGCAGTAATTAGATGTAGCTTTCAGAAAATTGAGGATACTTTTCATATTTAGATTAGTAAGTAATTTAAGTATGCTTTTTCATACACAAAGCATTCCAATAATGCTTTCATTTGTAATAACAAAGCATAAAAATGAAAAAAAATTATATTGCCATTTAGTGTTTTAGACTTAAAAGTTAATGAACTTCTTACACATTCCCTTAATATATGTAACTAATGTTCACACTAGATTTTACAAAATATCATTGTGTAATATTTTTTCTAAGGTTAACAAATGAATTCTATGTTATGACCAAATGGTTTTTTCTCAAAGCAGTTTCTTGAAGGCTTTAATTAATAGCTGGTTCCATTTAAATTTATCAGCCTAAGAAAAAGAATATTGATGAATCATTTGTTACCTCCATCCTCCCATCATTTCCTGAGGTCTGAAAAATAGTAACATTTTCAAGTATATGAGTGAATGTTAGTTGTCCTTTTTGATGGATTTGTATAAAAATTTGATTAATTTTATAGTTCCTCTTTGAAGAACTAATTTTTTTTTAACTCTCTAGAACAATTAGGTTATAATATACTTTGTTGGACTACTTTTTGATCAATTAGGTTATAATATACTTTGTTGGACTACTTTTTGATTTATTATGGGTTGATCATTTTTTTCTTCTGTTTGTGGGAGAAAATAATGTAAAGATTTCCAATTTGTGAAGAAAGTAATTAATATGAAAAGATACTCCTGAAAAATTAGTTCTCAGACAAATACATCAGGGAAGTGAGAGGCCTTGTGCTGGGAATGTGGAAACTGAAAATCTTTTTCTCACTCTCTTGGTCAAGTCACAGTCCTCCATTTCCTTGTATCTGAAATAAGAAATTTGGATAAAATGATCTCTAAGATCCTTTCTGGTCCCATAGATTTCTTGTTTCAATTGTGATTTTTTTCCACTCAGTCTAAATCAGTGGTTTCATCTATTTAGGGGAACTCCCAGCTTAGAAATTCTCTCTAGTTATAGAGATTGGTATTCTGGCAGTATATGCAAATATATAGTCTCCAAATGACAGGCTTACAAGGTTGTTTGGGGCACTGAGATGTTAAGCAGCTTGCTCTTGATCACAGAACCAGGATTTAAACCCAGGTTTTTAAGGCCAGTCTTCTTACTACTATTCCAATTTGCCTTTCATTCAGGTTTTTACAGTCTATAAATTGAGCGTCTCAGTGCAATTGAATAAAGACCAACATATAATTTTAAATGACTTAACATTTAATAATTAAAAAGTAAGAGTGCTTTGATTAAACTTATATGACTCATCAAATAAAGCTATTTCCTTATTCTTTGATTATATAACTCATTCTGTGGAGCTTTTTGAAGAAAAAAAATTATGATAGTCGGTTAACTTCAGCCTCAAGTTTTAAAAATATAACTCCCTTTGATTAGCATGCTCTTAATTTAGATGAATAAAGAATGTATTGGACCACAAGCCTCAAGTTAAAGTTGTTTAGATTAGCATTAGATTAGTAACCTCTGTTTAATGAGTGAAGGCAAGGAGACTATGGTGAGCAGAATAGTTTCTTAAAGTTGATGTGGTAATAATGTGTTAAGAATACATAGTCTACCAACTACCACCACTCAGGTGGTAAATACTTATTAAATATATATAAATATATAGATAGATAGTAAAATATAAAATTATTATTTTTTAGCATAATGAACTTTTAAATTTTTTATTTACTCCTATATGCTTAACCTGAGGGACAAAAGGGGAATACTGTGCCTCCTTCTCAAATGGGCTAAAGAAAGAGCAGCCCTAGCCATCAAAAGCAGTTAGTTACAATGGGAAAAATAACAGGCAGAGTCCAATCCTATAATTTGCACATGGGAAAATAAATGGATGCCTGAAAAGGATTCTTGTGAATTTAAATTTTCAAGATTCTCTGACTCTTCAGCACTCGTCTCTTTTCTATATAACTCTGTTTACCTCCCTGGAGCTTCAGGTTCCTCTTTTACCTTGTTTCCCTGCTCTCAACCTGAGGTTCTAAAGATACCAAGATTGAAGTGATCATGCTACTGTACTCAACGAAGAATATGTTTCTTGATATCCAAGTTGTATTCTGTATATTTTTCTGAATATATTCTGTAATAGTATATTTAGTTACTAAGAAATTAGTTATTAGTTACTTTAGCTATCTAAAGTAAAGTAGTAAATAAGCTCTGTTCATTTGTACCAAGAAGCATTTTTAACTTTGTTTCTATGGGGAAAACAATTCTAAATCGCCAGGAACATTTTGGAATACAACTTATCCATAAATTTGGTTTTGCCTGTTTGTTTTTTCCTCATGGTACTAGACAGATTTCATTCATTTATTCTCACATAACCTTTATACAATTCTTGCAAAACAATGTTAATTTTTTTATTAGTGGAAAATTGAAATACAGTGATTGTTTGCTTTAGATCACTTGTGAGTCCAGGAGGAGGATCCAGCTCAGTAATCTTAAAATGAAAGTTTTTTCTACTGTCTTAAAAATAAACAAAAATATTTTTCTATTCCTCCAGTGCCTTCAGAATACTATTAGAATCTGATGAAGATAGACTTCTTGTTATATTTAATCGAGGATTAATCTTGATGACAGAGGTATATACATATGTTTATATAAGCATAAGTGTGTGTGTAAATGACATTTTACTGAAAATAAAGGGCTATTGTCAGCATTCCTTGTTTAAAAATATATGTTTGTGTTTGTATAGGAGAAATTGTATTGTTAGGTAATAACCCTGCAATTTATTAATCTGTGAATCCCTGTTTATCAACAATATGTTGTATAATTATGGCTGCTTTTTTTTTACATCTGTAAAGTTGTTTGATTTTTAATTTTTTTAATTTTTTGACACTTTAAAATTATTTTAATCAATTTTTGAATACTTGTAAAGTGATTTTTATCTCCTTATTCCATTTCCCCCCTAGAACAAGCTCGTTAACTAAATAGAATGAGTATATTTATTGCTCTATTTATAGATAAGTAATTTATACAGAGAGTTTAAGTTTAACAGGGGGTTTGACCTCACCTATATGCATATTAAGTCATTTTACATTTTATATATAATTTATATAATAAAAGATCAAAATTGTAGGATAGGATCATTAGAGATAACAGTAGAAGGACATCATTGTTGGAACAAAGAAAAAAAAAAAAAGAAATGGTATCTAAAACCAGTAAACCAAGAGTCAAAAATTAATGTTAGATTTTAAAACTTAATTAAATGGAGGGAAACATTCCTCTCTTTTTAGACCTTTTTCATTACCCTATTTTGGGAACTGTGAATAGCCTAGTTTACAATCTTCTTCATAGCTACTGGAATGTTAATTCTCACTTTCCACTTGTTTTACTTGCTCCTCTGCTGTTTTCTGTCCCTTTGTAATGCCCTAAAGAAAAGAAAGTATTGACTTTGAAATATATAGGATTACGGCCTCAGACAATTAATACTTCCTAGCAGTGACTCTGGGCAAGTCACTTAATCCCAATTGCCTTGTCAAAAAAGAGAAAGAAATCTATAGGATTAGATATGAATATTGATTTTTTTTTTCTGAACATCCCTCAGAGTAAATGCATTGTCCTTCTGTGGATCAATAAAATAAACAATGAAACTATAGTAGTGCTATAAAAATAAAGTCATTGTTATAATTTAAATATTATTTTTTCATTCTCTGTAGTCATTCAACACATTACACATGATGTATCATGAAGCCACCGCATGCCATGTGACTGGAGATTTAGTAGAACTTTTGTCCATATTCCTTTCAGTTCTGAAGTCTACTCGCCCTTATCTTCAGAGAAAAGGTTTGGTTAATATTGTCTGTTTTCACTTAGTTAATTTCATGAATGAAAGAAAATAGATTGATTAGCCTTTATATAACTTTATTACTTTCAGAAGAAGTGGGAACAGAAAGGATACAGTCATAAGATGTCTGTAATATCAGTCAGGAATTAAGTTAGAATTCTCTCCTTATATTGTTTGCCTTTCTCCTTGCTCACGTAAGATATGCTCACCATATCTTTTCATAAAGTCATATACAAATGGCAACTCTTGTGTCTAATTTACCATTTGGAATGACTTTTTTCTAGTATAAAAGAAATAACAATAAGAACAGATTTATTTCTCCCTGTATATAACTTAAGCATTTCATTTCCTAGAAGATGACATTGATGAGATGCATAATAGAACCACTAACAACATCTCATAAAAGTATTAAAACAAGTCTCTACAGAAGATATTCCCAAAGTTCATTTGAAAGTGTTCAGTATTAGCATTTCATTTGCAGAAGAAAAATATTGTCAGAAAGTTATATTGTTTTGCATTTCATGGTGTTTTGGTGTATATTTTGTGTTTACAGATGTGAAACAAGCATTAATTCAGTGGCAGGAACGAATTGAATTTGCCCATAAGCTCTTAACTCTGCTTAATTCATATAGTCCTCCAGAACTTAGAAATGCATGCATAGGTAAGTTACCTGAAAGGGACTCACCTGGTCCTGAAAAGAATGAAGAGAATATTTCTTTGTATATATTAGTTTTTTAGGATAGTATCAAATTAGTTCTACTCAGTTATTATTTAACCACTTTTTAAATTTAGTTATTCTTGTATATTTAAAATAGCATTGATCTGGGAATTAGGAACCCTAAATTCTAATGCTTCCTCAATCACTAAGTCATTTAACCTTGAACATTGTCTATTATGGACACTTTCCTAGAGGACTCTTACCTTTGTCTTCTGGAATAATTGAATTTTTTACATGTTTTCAATGGGAGTAAAAAATGTTAGTAGCCCTGTACCCCAAAATACTCTGCCTGGCCTCTTGGAATTCATTCAACTATTTTTGGAAATCATCCAACCTAGCTAGAATCCTAAAATATAAAAGATTCTACAAAAGATTTATTTCCAAAACCTGAGGTTACTGACATAGGCTAATATCCCTAAAGTTTACATAGTCATTACTATGTTTTAGACATTTTCCTTATTGTTTTTGTTTGAGACTTATTGTTTGACCAAAGTGGAAGCAACAGAAGTAGGTACAAAGAAACTGTTCAGTAGCGTTAGGTTTTGTTGTGCCTAACAACTATGCTAATCCAGGACTTTATTGTGTTCTAAAAAGGTTTCTCCCAGTAGCAGGAGTAAATAGTTTCTTTTCCCCTCATCTTTGACTTCTTTAATTATTAGTCTAATTTAGGAATTTGTGAATTTGATTGTAGCACATGTGACTTTCTAATGCCCAAAATAAATTTTCATTTTCAGATGTCCTTAAGGAACTTGTGCTTCTGAGTCCTCATGATTTCCTGCATACTCTAGTTCCATTTTTACAGCACAATCATTGTACATATCACCACAGTAATATTCCAAGTATGTACATATAGCATGATATCTTAATGTTTGGCATTTGACCTTTTTGGATGCTAAAAACTATGAAATTTCATACTCCCTATATCCTTTTCTATCTCATTAATATCCTAGTGTCCCTTGGACCTTATTTCCCGTGTCGAGAAAATCTCAAACTAATGGGAGGGAAAAGCAATATCCGTCCACCACGTCCTGAACTCAATATGTGCCTCTTGCCCACAATGGTGGAAACTAACAAGGTATGTTAAAATGGAAAAAAAAAAAAACCCATGTTTTTCTAGATCAAGATATTTTCACATTGTCCCCTTTTGAAACATCATTTCAACCGAATATTTATTGAACTCCTACTATGTACAAGGCACTGTGCTGGGCTCTGCAAAGTATCGAAAGACAAGCAACACAACGGTCTCTTGTCTTAAATGGGCATATGTTAGAAATGTTCGTTTCTGTGCTTTTAAAAATTCATTTATATTGTTTTCCTTTTAGTGTATGAAATAAGGAGCATAAGTTGTTGGTTTTGAAAGTAGAAGCAACATTTTTAGCATGCTTCATGTGTCATCCATAGTTCAACTGTGATTGTGGGCTGTGGCTCTGAAACCCAAAATGTCAAGTAGGTTTTTATCACCTTTCTCAGTAAACAGCCTCTTCAGCAATTTACTCACATCACTGTATACAAAATGATATCCTAATGTCCTGAGAAGGATATAATATAGTTGACTGATAGAATCATTATCTTTCTCTGATCCCTATCTTCAATATATATATATATATATATATATATATATATATATATATATACTGAAAGTTAAAACACATAGAAGATCTAAACATCATCCATGCATGCTTCTCTTCCTACCCAACTATACTTGTTAATTAATTTTTCATCCTGTACCTCTTCACATCCATATTTCTTTTCTCCTCCCCTTCCCCCTTTTTATCTTTAAAGCTTAGCTATAATAGAGAAGTTGTTATGGGATCTACTTTATAAATTGAATAGTGACTATATATAAATAACTCAAGATTAATTCCAAAAAGTTAATTAAATTCTTCTGTTGATTTTTTTTATACATAAGTAATTGAAGCAACAGATTTAGCAACCATAAATAAATTTTACTTAATATTCAGTATGTAGGAAAGAAAAAAATAGTAAATGACAAGGCCACATTGATTGCTCACTGAAAATAAGTTAGAACTAACAAATGTCTTAACACAATATCAGTGGAATTTGAGGATTTTTGCCAAGTTCTTATTATATTTTATATCATTAATAATTTCAGTAAACTTTATTACTGTAGCCACATACTGTCTTCCATTTATTATACAATTTAAGTGCAACCATTTTATCATCTTTAACCTTCAGGGCAAAGATGACGTTTATGATCGTATGCTGCTAGACTACTTCTTTTCTTATCATCAATTCATCCATCTATTATGCCGAGTTGCAATCAACTGTGAAAAATTTACTGAAACATTAGTTAAGCTGAGTAAGTATGCAAGATGAGCTGTAAATTCCACTGAATGATTTAAAACCCAAGCCATCCAGGAAGGGGAGCAAGACACAAACAATAAATAAAAAATCCAAATTCTTTGTTTTGTTTTTTTACAAAAACAGTATGTTATAATTATGATTTTGGGGGAAATTTTCTTTTTACCAAGAAAACACCAACTTAGAATTTTTATTTTCTTTGTTGTTTTCCAGCACAAGGTTACAGTTGGCCTTAGGAAAAAAGAAAAGGAATAAAGCTTTGACCTATGTTTCTTCCAACCATTTTAGTCTATAAGATCTTAATACTAGCCCCAGCACTGCCCAATATTACAGGGAAAACTGTCCGGTTTGTGAGTGATTTTCTAAATAGACCTCAATTGCTTTTCTCTGTTATCTCCCCAGTCCTTTTCTTTCTTTCTTTTTTTTTTTTTTTTTATGTGATTGAGAAAGTAGACAGAGAAATATAGTAAGCTTCAGCTATAACTAGGAGATATCGCTACCGAGAGGAGGTAGGATTGGTTTCTTAAAGTAAAATAAAAGTGTAGCCAGTTGTAAGATTTCTTATCATTCAGGAAATGATGAATTGGAAGAAGTATGGAAAAACATGTATGAAAAAATAAAACATAAGCAATCTTTTAATTAAAAGAACTCCAGATAATTATTAGTAAGCTATTAAACTAGTCAGTCATTATATCAGGAGACTGTTTTCACAGTTTTTGATATCATTAAAAGCCATGCTCCTATCAGCTGTTACATTAAGTGATAATAGGAATGGAGCAGGACTTTGGGGGGTGAACTTTAAGCCTGTCTAGGATTTAAGACCAAATTTAAATTCCCATTTATAGGCTAAATTCAGATAAGACAATGAGAAATACCTAGAAACTATGGCTCTGGGCCCTTGATTTATATGAACCTTAAAAAAGGAAGCATAAAAAAAAATTAACCTGCTATATCAGAAAGAAGTACTGTACTGTGCTTCTATTGTACTATAGAAGAAATTAAAGAATCTAGGTACAAATTGTAGCATTCACTTGGGACCCATGTGACCTCAGGCCAAACATTTGTCCTCTCTAAGCCTCCGTTTCCTCATCTGTAAAATGATGGTGTTGAATTAAATCACATGATTCTAAAATGAAATGCATTCTATTAGCCAGATAGACTGGTTCTGTAAATAACTTGACACATAGCATTTATACCCAAACCCACGAATGCCAAGCAGCTTTGAACCTTTCTAAATGTACACCTAAAAATTCACATAACTATGGAGGCTGTGAATAGAACTTTTTTTGACCCTCTCTGACCAAACCAACTAATACTAGAAGAGTGCTTGAAGTAGTAAAGTTTACACTAATGATCTTTTTAGGAGAGCTGGTGGAGATTTAAATTTTAAATGCAAGAACTTGATAGCTAGCAGTTTTTCCTACCTTATAGAATGTTGAAATGTTAATGGTAGTGGGATGACTTTGATTAGCTGGGTTTTAAGTTTAGATGATTCATTGAATAAAAGTTTTAAGGGCATTACAGCTATCATACTCGAATTAATATACAAAGACATACGTTCAGTTGCAAAGCATTTCATATTTGTGGATTTCTTACTGATGGTGGGAACAGAACAGAAACACCCAATAAGGTATTTCAACTCAGGAGCAGAAAGAATCTTTAGTTCATAATGATAAAATTGAACTAAACAGGAAGGTATAAGCTGGTCCATAGGTATAAGAATACCATATAATTCAAGACTTGGCTGGTTGTAAGTTTATTCTTAATAATTTCATTTGAAGGGCTTCAAGCAGGATACTTATAATTACCTCAAATCAGAAAAATCTGTCATTAGTAGCCAAAGCAACTATGCAACAGTTCTCAGAATCTGTAACTCAAGGGAATCTGCTTTCCCATTGTCTAGTTACACTAAATATGATATTCTGTTTCCAGAATCTTTTCTAAGTACCTAGCTTTAGATTCAGTGGTTTTATAATGGAAGGGAAATGGAGAAATTAATGTCTCCTTGAGTGTTGGTGAATTTGGCCACCTTATTTGATAGAGTGAAGAACTTTGTCTCTAGTAGGGACTTTAGAGAACACTTAATTGCTATTATTTCAGAGAGCTAGATCTCATTATGGGGAATAACATCCAATACGGATATCTTGATATATTGGATGAAATCTAAACCAGCGCACACAACCTCAAGCTGGCTGTGCCATTGAGGTAAGGCCTGGGATCTAATGGACATTTCATTACCCCTACGTTATAGTAGTTCTGTCTAGAAGTTGAAATCAATAAGCAATTCTGCCTCCTCTTGCCTATATTCATTAGTCATCTATATTATTGAAGAGATATAATCCACATGAGTAGAATTAGTTTACTGTTGCTAATCTCTTGATCTGAGGAGCAAACCAAAATGTTAATACACTGTAGAGCATAACTTTGAAAATAAACAGTTACAGAGATGTGTTCTCTCGGCTTTGAGAACAGTAATTTAAAATGCTCTTCAACATGAGAGAGGAGACCTTCTGTTTTACTCATTTTGTTTGGGTAGATCCCAAAGAGAAGAGATTGAACTACTGTAAATTTTGTTGGGAGTTATGACTTGACTTCACTTTAAAAAGGTTTATGTGTTAGTAGCCTCCAGATATTTTGTGGCAGAGGAATGAAGGGATTGAAGATACTGATTGGTGTATGTATATATGGCAAGCCGTTGATCTGATGGATTATTCTTATATGTGTATATATGTATATCTCAGGAAATGTAACTCACTGGTGGATTAGATAGAAAAGGGATAGCTTTTGGCTTTTGTCAAATGAGAGCCTCTTTTAAAATTCAACTTTGGTTCTTTATCATGCTGTAGAAATGACTCTGGATTATATCCTTTTGTAGTCTCAGACCCTGTGACAGACTTCTGTGTCTAAGGACAATAAATGCTTTCTTTTTTGTTATTTTTTTGGAGAAAAGGAAGGGATCAGATCAACTCAGTAAGAATATTTACTAAGTTTTGAAATAGCTTAGAAGCTACCATCAGTTAATGGAATTCCTATACCAGGTGAACCATCAGTGTAAAAATATAAGGGATGGCTTTATGACCTTGGGCAAGTCACTTAACCCCAGTTGCCTCAGCAAAAAAAAAAAAAAAATAAGGGATGAAGCTAGAAGTTCTTGTTCCCTCAACTCTAGTTTTCTTCTCTCTTACTCTCTCTCCCCCCGTCTGTCTGCCTATCTGTGTGCCTTTCTGTCTATCTCATTAGAAAAAATATATATGTATAGTTGAACAAAAAAAAACCTTTGGGCATCCTAGTGAAAGCATAAGGCTTTCCTTTTCTTAAGATTATTTTATATTCTTCTCCAAATCTGTTTCCCTTCAAATGATAGGGAACTCTTTCATGCTTCTGTTTATCAGTAAGACCATATATACATGAACCTAGACATAAGAATTTGTATCTATGACTATTTCCATCCTTCAATCCCTAGTGTTTTCTGGTGGTATCTGTCTTCAGAAGCTTTTACTTCTTCTCAAGTCATTTCTAAGTGGTCATGTTGGAACATTTGATTGCTTCTGGATGGCATGGAGAACTACAAAGCCCATTAGTAGTGAATCTTTCACATGATAGACTTAAAGGCTTAGAATGCTAGCCTGGTAATTATTTCTGGTTACTTGGATTTAGATGTTTTGGGTGCTGCTGGTCAGAGTTGTTTTTTAGATTTGTTAGTTGACCTTGTTTACCTTTGAAAGAATAACATTAGTTCAGTTACTAAAACAAGAAGTTCCTCAGAGGTAGGATTCGATTCAGATAATACATATAAATCTTTTTTGTGTACCTTAAATACTTAAAGATTGCTATTGTGTTAGCCTTTTCTCTATCAGAAGAAAAACAAGTTGCTAAGTACATTTGATTCCCTGGGTTAAACAGAGAATCTCCAAGGAAAGAAAAGACACTCCACTCCAAGCCCTTCTTTAAGTCAGTGATTGAAATGTTCCAAGCCAATAAAGAACATTTTGGTACAATGGAAATCTGGAAGGCTCTATTCTAGTTCCCACTCCATCAGTATCTTTATAACCTTCAAGAATGTATTTATACATTCTGGGCTCAGTCTATAAGTAGGAAGAAATTTGGTCTCTAAAAAGCAGAGTTTGATTCTTTTCTTCACCAGCTCACATGAAAAAGGGGGAAATCTTCCCTAATGTATTACTTGAAATTTAACATAGTCATTTCTATTATTCCAAGAGAGGGAAGGGAAAATTGGCAAGACTTTATGGAGTCCATAATGGAGCTGGAGTCAAGGCCAGAAATTTTATGAATACTTTGAGTGGTGCTGGAGTTGTCACTTTATTATAAAGCTGACTGAGACAATTCTTCCATCTTTGAAGACATAAAGCAAAAAGAAGAAAGGAGAATTCTGATTTTTAGTACTCTTTTTTTTAGTCTTGTAAGCTCCTCTCCTAGGAGCTCAAAGTACGACTCTGAAAAATATCTAATTTAAACAGAATGGTCTAAAGATAGTGAATTATGGCAGCAACTTTCATGTTGCTCCCAATTAGTCTTCCAATTCAACAAGTATCAATGAAATAGAATTCTTTCAGAACAAAAAACACTTGAATGAATTCTGCTCCGCTTTAAGTACATTATTTAGATATAGGTAATATGCATAGTTACAAAACAAAATTAGCTATGATACTGATAATGCAAGTTGAGTGCATCATTTAGTGTAATTTATAATTGTAACCTCTTCTGATTTCTTTTCAAATATTAGGTGTCCTAGTTGCCTATGAAGGTTTGCCACTTCATCTTGCACTCTTCCCCAAACTTTGGACTGAGCTATGCCAGACTCAGGTAAAGAAAATGAGTTTCAGATGATTGAGCTCCTAATCCAGTAATCTGTAATTTTAGGTAGACAGTTAAATTGATTAGAAACTGGTAAAGTTTGGAATATTGGTAGATAAATGAAACTAAGAAATATTTAGTCTTTATTAAACATAGGATAACTATTTCTATTGAATGTTTCTAGCCCTCTTATGTATTTGTATAATAAATAGGAAGGCATTTGTAACAAGTATTTCGCATTTAATTTCTCAGCTGTGGCCCAAAAGTTAAAAGGCAGCCCTGAGGAAAAAGTCCAAAGCAGGAATATACTGAGAAAAGAACACATGCAATTTCTTTTTCTACTGAACACTATCCAATTCTCCTTGTTCTTTATGATATTAGCAAATGTGCTCCTATAGCTCCTATAAGCACAGAAGTGAATTTAAATAGATAGGAACTTAACTACTTTGTTAAGTGCTTGGGGAAGAAATATATCTCTATTTATATAATTTTTTTTTATGAAAAAATCCCTTAATTTCCTTCCTTTAGATTACTGAATCCTATGGATTTTCTTCTCTAAGAAAAAACTTTTTTAAATTGATGACTTTTTTAAAAAGATTTTATATATGGCAGTTTTATTTTGAATTTTGAGAAAGCTAGATACTTCGCCTATATTTTTCTCATGTTAAAAATTTTATAGCATATGGTTTAGAGCATAGTGCCTTGAACTTAGTAATCACTCAATAAATATTTGTTGATTCATTTGTGGGTTAAATTACTAAAATGGGATGTCTGTTCTGGTAATGGATTAGTTCTTTGTTTTTTATTTTGTTTTGTCTTATTTTCACGGAATTTCATTCTCTTTGAGGTTAGTTGCTTTTCTTTTTTTTTTTTTCTTAATACTTTTTATTTGCAAAACATATGTATGGGTAATTCCTAAACATTAACCCTTACAAAGCTTTCTGTTACAAATTTTTCCCCCCTACTCCCTACCCCTCCCCTAGATAGCAGGATATCCACTACATGATAATTATGTTAGAATACTTAAATCGAATATATGTATAGTTATTGCCACACATCATTTTTTTGTTCAGGAGAAATCATATCTATAAGAGAGAATAATCCGATAAAGGAAATACAATGCAAGCAAACATCAATAAAGAACATGAAAATGTTGTGTTGTGGTCCACATTTCACATCCCTCTCTCTGGGTGTATATGGCCTTCTTCACTGAACAATTGTAATTGGTTTGAAGCATTTCATTGTTGAAGAGAGTCATTCATGTCCATTAGAACTGATCCTCATATAGTACTGTTGTTGCCGTGAATAATGATCTCCTGGTTCTGCTCATCTCACTCAGCATCAATTCATGCAAGTCTCTCCAGGCCTCTCTGAAATCGTCCTGTTGGTCGTTTCTCACAGAGCAATAATATTTCATAACATTCATATACCATAATTTATTCAGCCACTCTCCAATTGATGGGCATCTACTCAGTTTCCAGTTTCTAGCCACCACAAAAAGAGCTGCCACAAACATTCTTGCACATGTGGGGCCCTTTCCTTCTTTTATGATTTCTTTGGGATATAGGCCCAATAGAAACACTGCTGGGTTAAAGGGTATGCACAGTTTGATAACTTTTTGAGCATAGCTCCAAATTGCTCTCCAGAATGGTTGGATCCATTCACAGCTCCACCAACAATGCATCAGTGTCCCAGTTTTCCCACATCCCCTCCAACATTCATCGTTATCTTTTCCTGTCATTTTAGCCAATCTGACAGGTGTGTAGTGGTGAGGTTAGTTGCTTTTCTAATTGAATTCCTCTTTTCTCTCTGTTTGCTGCTTCTATATTTGATATTATCTAATCTATTTTTAGAGAATAAAAAATTTTTTGCCAACATGCTTTTATGCCCCTTTTTCTTTTTCTCATCTCTCACCACACCGAACAGCAGCACCAAACCATTTGATATTTATAAAACCCTTTCAGACCTACAAAGTTCTTTAGCCATCTAAGCTGGAAATTGAAGGATACTAAGTAATAGTCTTAACCTAACCCTGTAAATTCAGTTTCCGCTTAAGGTAACATATCCTTTATTGTTGAGTTATAGTATGAGGAATTTGATATAGTAATATAGTAAATCATGATATCATCATGATATAGTAAAAAGTTTTCTGTATAATTTTACCCTTTCTCTGTTTTGGTCATAGTTGTCCCATCAGTAAAATAAAAGAATTGGATAAGATTAAAGATTCCTAACCATTTTTTGAGTTATAGACCCACTTTGACTTTCTGGACTTTTTCTCAAACAGTATTTTTAAATGCAATAAAATAAATAGGATTACAAAGGAAACTAACTGTATGGAGATGCAGTTATCAAAATATTTTTAAAATAAGACCACAAACCACCTGGACTAATTGATAAAGTTCCATTTAGCTTTTTGTATTTGCCAAATACTTCCTCTAACCCAGCAGTTGAAAGTTCTGGTAAAAATAGAACTCATGCTTTTATCATCCTGAAGTTGTCCTCACAAAACTTCCTGCCTATTAATGACAGCTAAGTGGCACAGTAGATAGAATGCTGGGCCTGAAGTCAAAAAGACACATCTTCCCGAATTCAAATCTGGCCTCAGGCACTTACTAACTTTTGACTCTGGGGAAGTCATTTAATTCTATTTGCCTCAGTTTTCATCTCTAAAATGAGCTGGAGAAGGAAATGACAAACCACTCCAGTATCTTTGCCAAGAAAACCCCAAATGGGGTCACAAAGAGTGAAATGTGACTGAAACAACTGAGTAACAAAAAAATTGGAGGGTTTTTTTTTTGTTCGTTTTCTAATTGAAAAGAGGTACATGGAGACCAAGAGAAGGGTGATTTTGTATATTGCCTCTGATACTTTAGCTGTATGACTGTGGAGAAGCTTCTTAATTTCTGTGACCCTCAGTCTTCTCTTCTGTAAAATAGTCTGTAGTACTTACTTTACAAAATCATGGTAAGGAGCAGATGAAAGAATATGTTGAAAGCACTTCATAACTATTAACTAGACCCTTCTAACTAAATCTATGATGTTCCCGTTCAGTTTTCTTCCCTACATAGCCAAATTAAGGCATAAAAATATAAACTTTAATCTCAGTAGTTCTCATCAGATCCCTTTTAACTTCAGAAAATTGAATTATACTATTAAAAACGCATTGATGAAAAGCTCCCATGAATCTGTATTTTTATGGATCGAAACTATATTTATATACTTTTAAAAATTCAGTCATGAAAAGGTATTTTTGCTTATTTATAATAGGAATTCCCTGTCTTTCAAGAGACATTGACTTACTGCTCGGAAACTATTGGCTTTACCTAATTCTGTGGCTGTAACTAATAGACAACTATAATATTAAAGAATTAAGTGAAAATTACGTCTGTTTAAAATACACCATTTGTGTTTAAGAACTTTGTTTATATAAAACTATGAGTGTTAAACTATATTAAAATATCATCCATCTAAAAATATATATACATTCTTAAGAAGGAGAGAGTTTGATTGAATATGGGCTTTGTGCTATATAAACTATATACAGGAAAATGAATTATTTGAAGATAAATTTCTTAGCACTTGAAAAACAAGCACATAATTGATATTCTGCTCCACAAATTCTACTTATCTGTAAGGTAGTCATTGAGGATAATCTTGTATATCTATAGTGTAATGCGTGTTGTTGGCTTTTTTTTAAGCAATGAAGAAAACCACAACTCTTTAAAAACATTTTATGGGTTTAAACCTTTCACAAATTGAGATTGTTC
>JAJPUD010021102.1:11759-23604 GCA_023553655.1 Myrmecobius fasciatus | reverse complement strand
AGGGAGTTGGTTAATAGCTTGTTCTATTTCTTTTTCTGATATGGGGCTATTTAAATAATTTATATCCTCTTCTGTTAACCTGGGCAATCTATATTTTTGTAGATATTCCTCCATTTCATTTAAATTATAAAACTTACTGGCATAAAGTTGGGCAAAGTAACTCCTAATTATTACTCTAATTTCCTCTTCATTGGAGGAAAGTTCTCCCTTATCATTCTTGAGACTAACAATTTGATTTTCCTCTTTCCTTTTTCTTATCAAATTAACTAAAGGCTTATCTATTTTGTTAGTTTTTTCATAGAAGCAACTCTTAGTTTTATTTATTAATTCAATAGTTTTCTTATTTTCAATTTTATTAATTTCTCCTTTTACTTTTAGAATTTCCAATTTGGTATTTAATTGAGGGTTATTAATTTGTTCTTTTTCTAGTTTTTTTAATAATAAGCCCAATTCATTGATCTTTTCTTTCTCTATTTTATGCAAGTAAGCATCTAGAGATATAAAGTTGCCCCTTATAACCGCTTTAGCCGTATCCCACAAATTTTGGTATTTTGTCTCCTTATTGTCATTCTCCTGGATGAAATTATTGATTGTGTCTATGATTTGCTCTTTCACCCATTCATTCTTCAGGATTAGGTTATTTAATTTCCAATTAACTTTTGGTTTATTTTCTCCTGGCCTTATATTGCATGTGATTTTTATTGCATCATGATCTGAAAAGGATGCATTTACTATTTCTGCCTTTCTGCATTTGATTTTGAGTTTTTTATGCCCTAACACATGGTCAATTTTTGTATAGGTTCCATGGACTCTTGAGAAAAAAGTAAACTCCCTACTGTCTCCATTCAATTTTCTCCACAGATCTATCATACCTAACTTTTCTAACAATCTCCCTAGTTTCTTTCTTGTTTATTTTGTGGTTTGATTTATCTAATTCTGAGAGACCAAGGTTGAGATCCCCCACTAGTATCGTTTGGCTGTCTATTTCTTCTTGCATCTCTCTTAATTTCTCCCCTAGGAATTTGAGTGCTATAGCACTTGGTGCATATATATTTAGTATAGATATTGCTGCATTATCTATGGTACCCTTTAACAAAATATAATTTCCTTCCTTATCTCTTTTGATTAGATCTATCTTGGCTTTTACTTGATCTGAGATAAGGATTGCTACCCCTGCTTTTTTTTTGTTCACCTGAAGCATAATATTTTCTGCTCCAGCCGTTTACCTTCATCCTATATGTGTCACTATGTTTTAGATGTGTTTCTTGTTGACAACATATTGTAGGATTCTGGCTTTTAATCCAGTCTGATATCCGCTTCCGCTTTATGGGAGAGTTCATCCCATTGACATTCACAGTTAGAATAACTAATTCTTCATTTCCTGCCATCTTATTTACCCAAGTTATGTTTTCCCCTTTCCTTTCCCCTTTCTCCCTTCCCCCCTCCTCAGTACTTTGCTTTTGATGACCCTCTCCCCCAAACAATACTCCACCTTTTAGATCCCCTCCCCCCTGTTTTTACTCCTTTCCCCTGATTCTTCTATTTTCCCTTCTATTAGTTTGTCCCTTACTTTTCCTCATTTCCCTCCCACTTCCCTCTAGCAACAGACAAGTTTCTATGTGAAATCAAATGTCTGATATACACTTTTAGAGCCCAACCTTATGAGAGTAAGATTTACACAATGCTCATCTCCCTCCCCTCTTTCTCTCAATTATATTAGGTTTTCTTTGCCTCTTCAAGTGATTTTACCTTGTTTTTACCTCCTTTTTTTTTTTAGATCTTATTTTACCACTTTTTCCCCTCTTTTCCCCAGGATGATATCCTTTTCCCCTCTAGGTCTCTTTTTCATATTATCAAAGTAAAATCAAATCATACACCCATTCTTTAAGGATACCCCTAGTAGAGATATAGATCTCAAGAGTTCTTTCCTTTTTACCTTTTTACGCTTCTCTAGAGTTCTGTGTTTGGAGGTCAAATTTTTTGTTCAGATCTGGTCTTTTCATTAGAAATAGGTGAAATTCTCCTGTATCATTAATGACCATCTTCTTCCCTGGAAGATGATGCTCATTCTAGCTGGATAGCTTATTCTTGGCTGTAATCCAAGTTCTTTTGCCTTTCAGAATATCTGATCCAGGCCCTTCTATCCTTCAATGTGGAAGCTGACAGATCCTGTGTAATTCTAATGACAGTTCCTTGGTATTTGAACTGTTTTTTTTCTAGCAGCTTGTAATATCTTTTCCTTGGTGCGATAGTCCTGAAATTTGGCCACGATATTCCTTGGAGTTTTAATTTTGGGGTCTCTTTCAGGGGGTGATTGGTGGATTCTTTCAATACCAACTTTGCCTTCTGATTCTAAAACATCAGGGCAATTCTCTTTCATGATTTCCTGGAAGATAGCATTGAGGTTCTTTTTTTCATCGTGATTTTCAGGGAGTCCAATAATTCTTAGATTGTCTCTCCTGGATCTGTTTTCCAAGTCAGTTGTTTTTCCTAGGAGATATTTCATATTTTCTTCTATTTTTTCTTTTTTTGTTTTTGTTTCACTGATTCTTGAAGTCTTATTGAGTCATTCATTTCAATTTGTTCAATTTTAATTTTTAAGGTATTATTTCCTTCAGTTATCTTTTTTTAGGTCCTTTTGTAACTGGCCAATTGAATTTTTTGGTTCATTGGATTCTTTTTCCATTTTGCCAATTTTATTTTTCAGTGAATTGTTGTCTTTTTCCAATTCACTAATTTTATTTTTCAGTGAATTTTTGTCTTTTTCCAATTCACTATTTTTATTTTCTAGTGAGTTGGTGATTTTTTCCAATTCAATAATTTTATTTTTCAGTGAATTTTTATCTTTTTCCAATTCACTATTTTTATTTTGTAGTGAGTTGGTGATTTTTTTCCCAATTCACCAATTTTGTTTTTCAGTGAATTGTTGTCTTTTACCAATTCACTATTTTTATTTTCCAGTGAGTTGGTGACTTTTTCCAATTCACTAATTTTGTTTTTCAGTGAATTTTTGTCTTTCTCCCTATTCACTAGACTTATTTTCCAGTTTTTCACATCTCTGTTGCAGGGCGATGTTTCCTTCTTGCACTGCTCTCAGTTTATTTCCCCAAGCTTCTTCTAGCTCTCTTTTGAGATTCTTTATGCAATCTTCCAGGTAAGCCTTCTGAAAGGGAGACCAGCTTAAGTCCACCTTTGTGACTTTATCTGGGATTGTTTTCAGAATCTCAGGATCTGGGGACTGCTCTAGTTTCTCTCCATAAAAGCTGTCTATGGTGAGAGATCTCTTCTTCTTGCTCATTATGCTTAGCTGAGGTATCAGTTAACAACAGGGAATTCTGCAGCCCCAGCAGCAGCAGCAGCAGCAGCAGCAGTGGCAGCAGCAGCAGGAGGGATTTCAATTTGCCCTGGGGCGGTTTGCCGAGTTGACTTCAGGTCTGGGGCTGATCTGGCTAGATCCGCACTAGGACCACACTTTCAGCTGCTCTCAATCCACCCTTTATCAATGGTACACCTGCCAAAGCACCTGCCAGCAAGCAGGGCAAAGTGGCCCAAGGGTCTCCCAGGGACTTCCTGGCAGCCTAAAATCTTCTGGTCCGTCCCAGCCCCGGACTTGCACCCGGGCTGCGCCCTGGCGTCTGAGCGCTGGGAGCTGCTCGATCCCCTGCCTGTCTAAAACTGACCTCAGAAGTTCTTTCAAAGTAGATATTTGATAGAAGTGCGTTGTAGTCCAAGTGTTTGGTGAAGCCCTCACTCCAGAACCAGTTCAGAGGCTCAGTTTGTCTGTGTTTGAGGGAAGGTCTCAAGAGCTTACAGAGAATGCTGTCTGCAGTTCGCCATCTTGGCTCCGCCCCCCCCTTGTCTACAGCTATTTTAAATGGAATTTCTCTTTTTATGCATTGCTGTTGGACTTAGTAATATATAGAAATGCTGATGATTTCGTGGGTTTGTTTTATATCCTGCAACTTTGCTAAAACTGTTAATTGTTTTGAGTAGGTTTTTGGATAATTTTCTAGGATTCTCTAGAGTGATAGTTTCACCTATTCATTGTCTATTCTAATTCCTTTAATTTCTTTTTCTTTTGTTATTGCTAAAGCTAACATTTCTAGTACAATACTGAATAATAGCGGTGATAATGGGCATTCTGGTTTCACCCCTGTTCTTATAGAGAATGGGTCCAGGCTCTTGGTTCAGGTGTCAGTACTATATTTGTATCATAGGAGGAATTTAGCACGACTCTTTCTTTACCTATTTTTGCAAATAGTTTATATTATATTAGAATTACTTTTTCTTTAAATGTTTGGTAGAATTCACTTGTGAATTCATCACATGCTGGAGATACTTTCTTTGGAATTTCATTGTTGATATGGTCGATTTGTTTCTTTAAGATTGGACTATTTAGGTAATTTTTTTCTCTTCTGTTAATTTGGGTAATTTACATTTTTATAAATATTCATCTATTTCAATTAGATTGTCAGACTTGCTTGCATACAGTTGGACAAAATGACAATTATTGCTTTAAATTATTTTTTCATTGGTGATGAGTTTATCCCTTTCAGTTTTGATCCTGGTAATTTGGTTTTATTCTTTCTTTTTCTGTAACCAAATTAAGCAATGGTTTATCTATTTTGTTCATTTCCCCTCCCCAAAAACCAACTCTTAGTTTTATTAATTTCTTCAATAGTTGCTTTGTTTCAATTTTATTACTCTTCTTTGAGTTTCAGAATTTCTAATTGGAGCTTTTTAATTTGTTCTTTTTCTAGGTTTTTTTTTTAGTTAGAATGCCCAACTCATTGATCTTCTCTTTATTTTAATCATGTAGCTATTTGAAGATACAAAATTTCCCCCAAACAATATTTTGGCTGCATCCCATAGATTTTGCTATGTTGTCTCATTATTGTCATTCTTTGTGATTTATTGTTTGACCTACTCATTCTTTAGAATTAGCTTATTTAATTCTCAATTTTTTTTAGTTTATCTTTCCCTGGCCCTTTATTAAATATAAGTTTTATTGTATTGTGGTTTGAAAAGTAAATATTTAGTTTATTTGCCTTTCTGCATTTGATTGTGAGATTTTTATGCCCTAATAAATGGTCAATTTTTGCATAAGTGCCATGTACTATGAGAAAAAGGTGTATCCCTTTCTGTCCCAATTGAGATTTCTCCAGAAGTCTATAGTATCTAGACATTCTAGGATTCTACTAACCTACCTAGTTTCTTTCTTATTTATTTTGTTGTTAGATTTGTCTGATTTTGAGAGGGGATGGTTGCTGTCCCCTATTAATATAATTTTGATGTCTATTTATTCCTGTAACTGGCTAGATTAAGTTATTTCTTAATGGCAATTAGTTAGTACAGTAAATAGAATACTAGGTCTAGAGACACAATCTTAGTTCAAATCTGGCCTCAGACATTTACTAATTGTGTGACCCGAGGCAAATCACTTAATGCTACTTGCCTCAGTAAGCAGAAAAAAGAAAATATAAATCAGTTCAATATTTTTGTCCAGAAAATCCCAAAGTCATCATGAAGAGTCAGACATTACTGAAAATGACTAAAACAATATTATTTCTTATGATCCCTCACTTCCTTCAGACTTCAGCTTATTTGCAACTTCCTATGAAAAACTCTGAATTTTGTTTTGATTTAATTTAAGAAATTACTCTTAGTACCTACTCTGTGCCAAGAGACATGCCTTATAAAGAAAAACTAAATTGAGATTGTCTCTGCCAGCTAGGAACATAAAAGTTATTGAGAAGTGTGTAACGTATCCAAATTAGTAAAAGTAAAATATATATAAAGCAATTTCAGTATCAGGGATATTAAACTCTGGGGAAAAGTAAGTTTCTGAAAGCAATAACTCATTTGTTTTTGTTTATTTCTCTTTGTAGCCAAATTATTTTCCTCAGAGCATTACATATTTTAATTATTTAATAAATATTTGTTGAATTAAGTTGAATTTCCAAAGTGCCTGTTAGTACTAATTTTCTCTCAATACTGATTCTGAGATTCTGTTATCCTATGAAATACTTGAAAGGCAGTCATTTGAAAAAAAAATAGACTTTTCCTATTTTTCACATTTGGCTGAAGATGACAAAATTAGAGGCAATAAATGGAAATTACAATGAAGATATGTTAGATTCAATGTAAAGGAGAAACATCTCTACTTCCCAACAATGAAAGCTGATCAAGGAAAGGATTCAAGTGGATTTCAAACGTTCTGATACATAGTGAGTTCCCTAACATAATGAAAGACTACTGGTAGGATACATCTTCTCAAATAAGTTATGACTATTATAAATAAGATGAATTAAAAGGGTCCATCCAAATATGTAACTTTTATTTTAATGACCAACTTCTAAGATTTGGGAAAATGTCTAAAGCAACTATTGTAAAAAGTCAGTCTGAATTTCCACAACTTACATACTTTTCAGTTAAATTTGCATTTTAAGTTGTCTTAAAAAAATACCATGAATGTCCTGGTAAACTGAAGTATAAGATGGGGAAAGTCAGTACTGGCACAAGCTGATTCCTTTTCTGCATAAAACACTAGGGTCCAAGGCAGAGTTGGATAATTAGACCAGTGAATGGACTTTTGTATAGATGCTACTAATTTCCAGTGAACATTCTTGGAAAAGATGGAAGATATCTCACCACTCCCAACATCCAGATGCAAACAGAGGAAGCTGTTACAAATAAATAATAGGTGGTACAGTGGATAGAGCATCAGCCCTGAAGTCAGGAGGACCTGAGTTGAAATCTGGCTTCAAATATTTAACACTTCCTAGCTGTGTGATCCTGGGCAAGTCACTTAACCACAATTGCCCAGCCAAAAAAAAAATTTAAAAATTAAAATTTGTTTCCATTACCTTCAACTCACTTGCCTAAGCAGTTTGACTAGTGTATAGAGTGCTGGGTTTGGATTCTGAAAAGACCTGACTTAAAGGTTCATTCTGTCACTTTCTAGGTTTACAAACTTGGGTAAGCAAAAAAAATGCCTTGTGTGCTTTTTTTTTTTTTTTTAACAAAAAGTCTTAGATAAGTTCCATCAGTGACAGAATTACATTCCTATATTGAAAGAATCACACATTATTTGCATATTCATGTATTTTAGTTGGAGGCCCTATTATCTAAAGATCCAACAAAAAAACAGACATGGCTAAGAGAAAGTTCCTATTAAAATATTACCATAGGGACTAGCCACTAGAGCTAAAAACAAGAATAAGTTAGCACTAAGGATTTTGTCCTCAGTAAGTATAGGCCATGAGTAATTTTGCAGAGACAAGCACAGAACATAAAATTTGTCTAGTTAATTGACAAATAACTGTTATTTGTGCACATAGCTCAGAGTAAATTCTATCCTGGAAGTGAACGTTAAAAAAACTTTGAGGAATGCTTCTTCACTCTTTGATTATCAAGAGAGGGAAAAGTATTTTGAAAAAAAAGGAAAGAAGAATTTCAAAGTAAAAATAGTGAAAACAAAGAATACAAAAAAAATACTAAAATGGAAACTTAAATGCTACAAGGATATTGGTGTTTGAAGAATGTGACCCTGGTAGAGAAAGATGAAAGTTTATACAATTCTTCAGACGAAGTAATTGATAAAAATACAAACAAACAAACAAACAAAAACACTCTTGTCATACAGGGAAAAGGTAGAAACTTTAAGCGGGAACTAGATGAATGTTAAGATGAATGTTGATGTTATGATCCTAGAGGTGGCAATGATAAGGGTCAGAGAAGTAAGCACTGGGTATTGATTCCTTTCTGAGAAGTACTAAGGCAGATATTTCCCCACAATAATTCACAAATTTCACAAAATTTCCCACAATTCACAAATTGAGAAATGTATTGCAATCCCACATCTGTGTTTAACATGAAAAAAGAAATATTCCTTGATTTGTCAAACCTGATGACAAGTGCAGCCAATTCGCATAGAGAATTAAAAAAAATGCTTTGTGGGTGAAAATGTGTGTTGTTTTTTTTTTTTCCCCCTTGATACTGCAGAATGAAAGTAGCTCTTTCTAAAATGTAGGATTTAGTACTGAATAAAATTCTTTAAATGGGCTCTCTTCAAGACAAGGGTCAATCTGTTATGATTTTTTTTTGCTCTCATTATCTTAGAAATGCCTATATTAGCCTTAATTGTTTTTGTTGTTATTGCTCTTGTTGTTTTTGCCTACTACTCACAGTAAGTTGTGTAGGTTCTGAGACATAAATTGACTTCTTAGAAGTCACAAATTTTGTGAGTCACAGAGTGTTGACTTAAAGTGAGGTCTTTTGAATGCTGGACCAGAGATTTTTGCACTGCAATCACATTGCATAAGATCTCTTCAATTTCTCATTTTCTTTCTTTTTTTAAGATCCTGTTATTGTAATAGTGGACATATTGTGTCTATATCCTTTCCTGAATGAATACTCGGTGAAAAGTGTACAAACTAACTGTGTTTCACCTCTACCATGACATTTTCTTAATAGTTTCCTTGGCTTTAGCACAGCGATACTTTATGCTGTGAATTTAATTAGCTCTAAATGAAAAAAAGGCAATTTAGGCCTACATTGAACCCTGTACTGTAGTGAGGCCTTACATTCAAGGATCATGGCAACCTCTATTCATCACCATTGTATACCATTCACTAACTGCACAAAATTTCCCCTCCAGTTATATGAATATGTGATTTTCCATTTAAAATTCCAGTCAGTTAGCCTTTTTTAATTGCTAAATGTACATAAAATGCCATTTTTGCATTCTCAGGACTTTTAATTTTCAGACCATACTCTTTCCTTCAAAAACTTTGCTGAAGTTTTCCAGCTTTTAATAGACTTCTTTTTTTCTAGTAGTTCATATATATTTATATATTTTAAAACAATAGACTTCATTTTAAAGCAACATATTAATTGTTACTTTACACAACAATGAAACTCAGTTGAGGAAGAAAGAAGTTTGCAGATGATTTTAGTTTAGGCAAAAACCATTCTAAAATCACTTTCAAGGGAAATAGGAAAGAACAGTAAAAACATGTGAAATGACACAGACTTAATAGATATGGGGAATTATGAAGGGTCTTCTCAAAAAGGTTGTTTCATAGGTATATTTTCTTTTTTTTATTTATTAAAACTTTTTATTTGCAAAACATATGTATGGGTAATTCTTCAACATTAACCCTTACAAAGCTTTCTGTTACAAATTCCCCCCTACTCCCCACCCCTCCCCTAGATGGCAGGAAATCTACTACATGTTAATTATGTTAAAATACTTGACAAATTGAATTTATGTATACATATTTCCACACATCATTTTTTGTTCAAGAAAAATTGTATCTACGAGAAAAAAAATCAGAGAAAGGAAACACAATGCAAGTAAACATCAATAGAGATCATGAAAATGTTATGTTATGGTCCACATTTCATATCCCTCCCCCTGGGTGTATATGGCTTTCTTCACTGAACAATTGGAACTTGTTTGAAACATTTCATTGTTGCAGAGAGCCATGTCCATTAAAACTGATCCTCATATAGTATTGTTGTTGCCGTATATAATGATCTCTTGGTTCTTCTCACTTCACTCAACATCAGTTCATGCAAATCTCTCCAGGCCTCTCTGAAATCATCCTGCTGGTTGTTTCTTATAGAACAATCATATTCCATAACATTCATATACCATAATTTGTTCAGCCATTCTCCAATTGATGGGCATCCATTCAGTTTCCAGTTTCTAGCCACTACAAAAAGGGCTGCCACAAACATTCTTGCACATGTGGGGCCCCTTCCCTCCTTTAAGATCATTTTGGGATATAAGCCCAATAGAAACACTGCTGGGTCAAAGGGTATGCACAGTTTGATAACTTTTTGAGCATAGTTCCAAATTGGTCTCCAGAATGCTGGATCTATTCACAGTTCCACCAATAATGCATCAGTGTCCCAGCCTTCCCACATCCCCTCCAACATTCGTCATTCATAGGTATATTTTCAAAATTTTATGTATTTATTTTTTAAATATACATTGCTTTATGAATCATGTCTTGAGAGAAAAATCAGAAGAAAAGGGAAAAATCATGTGAGAGGGGGAAAAAAAACAGAAAAAAGAAGTGAACATAGCATGTGTTGATTTACATTTAATCTCTATAGGTTTTTTTTTTTTTTTTTTGGATGCACATGACATATTCTATTGAGATTGCCTTGGACATAGGCATAGGTGAAAAGAGTACAAGTTTCTATAACAGAGTGACCTCTGGAAATGTAATATTTGGCCCATCCTTACCTCTAAAGATAGCCCAACCTCTATATATTTAGATCTAACTACCAACAACTTGTTATTCCATGAAACCATAGTAAAGACACTTAAGAAGACATGAGGAAAAGAATTTGGAGTTGACCAAAACTACATGGAGGAAATATGGAATAGAAGCATATGATTTTAAAGGTAAACATGGGTTCAGTTTTAAATTATTCGTTTAATTATTTCTGTTTTCTTTGATTTATTTATAAATATGCCTATATACTTAATACATAATTATATAAAATAACTTTACATAATATTTATAAATATGACTATACACACATTTTCTAACTATCATACTAGGTTTCTCTATCTCATCTGGGTTACTAATTATAGACACTAGTCATTAATCAAATTTAACTCTGGTGTGAGGGCATTTACCAGCACCACTTCTGACCTGAGATATTTTTTCCCTTTCTTGTAAAAATTGATGCTTTCTCCCCATTTTATTAATGCAAACTCATGATAAAAACCAATTGTTTCAGTCAATTACAACTCAGCTTTTGAGCTCAAGAGATCTGCTGAGTCTTAATGTCCCTGGCCATGGAAACAATTTTAAATATAACTCAAGTTGGAAAGAGTCAAAAAAAATTTTAAAAGGAAAATCTTTATTATAATCATCTTCACAAAAAGGGGAAGATAGGCGTTAGAAAGAAGATATTAGTAGCTATTACATTTACTTTGTCTTCATCATGAATTTGTTATGAAAATTATCATATTATAGAGGATCCTCCTAAGTAGCAAGTTTTCCTTGTTAAATATAGATAATGGAAACAGGTATACTTTTACATGTGATTTACAACAGGTCACACCTCATTATTACACTGAGAAGTATAAAGAAGAAATATAGATATTTTATATGTAATATATAAGTGCATATGCATATATATACATATATACATGTGTATATATATGTATATATATATGTATGTATACATATATATAAGTGAGAGTGTGAGTATGCTGCCCATGCTCACTAATTATTAAATTTTATTCACCAAATCTAAAGACAATATGAAGGGCCTTCTCAAATAGGTAGTCACATAGATAGAAATTTAAAGAGTATCAAGTTCTATAACAGATTGATCAATGTCTCTTTCCTTGAAAAGTGGTCACTCCCTGAAATCTTGAGATACACAAAATATGTTGTGTGGAGAAAAGGCAAGCTATAGTATATCTTGTACTGATATCATCTCATAAAGTTATGAACTATGAATAAAAATAGTGCCTTTCTGAAAAAAAACAACAGTAGACGCCAAAGCATAGAGTGGTTAGGAGACACTCTTAAGATGACATAGTATGGAGACAGATAGGTGGCGCAGTGGATAGAGCACCAGCCCTGAAGTCAGGAAGACCTGAGTTCAAAACTGATCTCAGATACTTAACATTCCCTAGCTGTGTGACCCTGAGCAAGTCACTTAACCCCAATTGGCTCAGGAAAAAAAAAAAAAAAAAGATGACATAGTATATCATTGACACAGCCAAAGAAAGAAGCCACAGCATTTGATTTTTTAGATCATGTTCAGTGTTCCCTTCCTCTCTCCCTCCCTTTCTCTTTCTATGTCTTAC
>JAJPUD010021102.1:0-11749 GCA_023553655.1 Myrmecobius fasciatus | reverse complement strand
GGAGCAAGCTAAGCCTTAAGTTACATGTTTCTTTGGTACATAACATCTGTGGAATCAGAAAGAGCAGATGGTATTAAGCTATGCCAACATGACCTCTCCTTCTTCCCTACCAACCACATCCTCTGCTTCAGTGTCTTCAGGGCATAGGCAGGATAGACCCATTTCTGTCTTCAAAGCAAGAAAATGGGATGGTCCAAAAATGTCATCCTAGAGAAGGCATTTTTCTTCCCCTTGTTCATTTGTATTAATCTTTTGCCATCCTCCCTTCCACCATGGCAGCCAAGCCCCAGGAACATATGGCCCATGGAAAACAGATTGTCATTTTCCCAGAGAAATCATTTTCCCCATAATTATTTATTTAATTATATTTACAAAATGTGCTTTGTGCCAAATCTCTGGGCCCACATACCAAACAAAAATAATAACTAGCTGGAGAGAAAAAAATACTTCTCAGTTATTTCAATTGAATGATAATCCTCACTTCTGATATAATAAAACTTGGCTCCAGTGTTGATTTTGGACAACATAAATCCTTTTCTTTGAATCAAGTAATATGCCTGAGGATTTGAGGTTTTGTTGTAATAGTTCCTGTCTTAATGGATATTAGGTAAGGGAGGCCATGTTCTTCTTCCACTGAATCTGCCTGAAGCTATAACTACCCAAGCAGATTGTTGGGGGGTGGGAAGGAGGTGGAATTGGATTCAGTCAAATGACAAGTTAGTAACCAGTGACTTTCAAAATAATTTGATCTTAAATGTCCAAATCTCACCAATTTTTTTTCAATTTTTTGTCTGTTTAAAGATTTCTTTCAACCTCTTTCACTCCTTTCCCAACCCTAAGCCCTACACACTTTCACATAATTAGCATATATTTAGGTTCTGAGTTCTATATAATCTTTATTCGGATGAACCTCGAGAGTTTTTTCTATTTCTTGAACCTGAATCATAAAAAAATCCTCTTCCCAGGGTCCTTTACATGTTGTCATTCCATCTCATTAGGTTTTTCATTGTTAAGGAACTGACCACCTATAGATATAATCCAATTCTTTGTGGACAATTCTGCTTGTTAAGATTTTCTTTATTGCTACCAAACAATCTCCCTGTGCTCTGTTCTCAAATGCTTAGCAGGATAAAATGAAATATTTGTAAAGAACTTTGCCAACTATAAATCATGATAGAAGTGCTATGATTGCCATTGGGATTTTTATTATCATCACCACTATTACTATTAGGTCTTTTAGTTTAAACAGAAAGTATTAGGGTTTCCATCTGTAGTTGCCACATCTTCATTTCATTTTCTTTATAAATTTTGCCAGCTTCTCAACCTACCCCCCTCACTTGGTGAATCTCTATTTTGTGGTATGTATTTCCTATACTCCTATCTTATTCTCATTAAAACGTCTTGCACTGTTTTCTGGACAAGCTTAAAGCAATTTAAAAACTGAAATGGGCTATGCCCTGGTTTTCTTATCTCAGTCAATGAACCAACTTCTCCCAGTCCTTAAGCTGTTCAGAGGGCATATGTGAGGGTTTCTGGAAGTCACATTCATTTTATTTAGGCCACTAGAGCCTCATCAAATGAATGCTTGACTCAGTGAATTTTAGGGCATCTTAGTGGGCAAAATATAGCTTCCTAAAGTACTTGACACATTCTCAATGAGACTGGGAAAATCTGGGTGAATATATTTTATATCCTTTAGCCTTCCTGCCTGCTCTTTACCTTTTGGTATTGATTCATGTCAGTTTTTTCATATTTATTGTGTTCTTGAGTTTAAAACTTTGAACTCTCAAGTCATTCTTTGTCTAATTCATTCCTCTTTGATTATTTTAGACATTAAGTATGTATTTATAGCCAATGTTAAATTTAAGTAAAAATCTTCCTCACTTTTTTTCCCCAACAATATATCAACTTTTAGAAGACATAACATTTCCTTACCTAGATAAGTGTATGATTTATGTGAGGCAGTCTAACATGATAGATATAATCTTACATTTGAAGGAGTTCAAAACTCACTTCTACTGCTTGCTACCCCTAGTCTTAGGCAAAACAATTAAGCTTTCTAAGATTCAGTTTTTTAATCTACAAAATGAGGATGTCAACTATAGGCCCTCCAATGCATGCCATCTCTACATTGAAGATCCTATGTTGTTTATTTATATAAGCCAACTAGAGGCAGGTGATTAAATATTTGACTTTTGAGGTCTTGACATTCCATGCTTCAAATCAAAATACATGATAATATAAAATAGTGGAAAAAGCTTTGGACTTAAAATATTATGTTAGTTTGCATTGATTCTTCAATCTCTGCAATTTAATGGATCCAAGGTCATGGTTAACTGACCTCAATTTCCTTATTTGAAAATTGAACAGTGTTTACTACAAAATCTCTAAGTTGTCTTCAAGCTATACCTGTGATTTTATCAAGTTGAAGGATTCAATTAATATCACCATATTCACTCACTTATGCAATCCTATAGTCTTTCCAAACCTGTGGAATTACGCCTCCAAATGATATCCCACAGACATTTTAAATACATCATGCCCCAAACTGAACTCCTAATATTTCCTTCCAAATTCTTCCCCTTTGAAGCATCTGTATTATTCCATAGGGTGCCATCATCTTCTGCTTACCCTGGAACACAACTTAGGTCTCATCTTCTACTGCTTACTGAATTTTACTCATCCTCTCCTTCTAATCCTTTGACAATTTCTGCCATTTTCTTGTTTATATATCGTCTCTCCTACATGCTCTCTTCTATCATTTGACACCCTCTTAAGCCAGCTACACACTTTTATTACTTCAGAAATGAACTATTTGATAGCCTGCATGTTGATCTTGTCTCAAGATTCTCCCCATTTTAATATATCCCTCACTAAGTACCAAATTGAACTTCCTAAGGCACCAACCTAACCTTGTTAATCTCTCTTCAATAAACTCCAGTGTCTCCTCATTATTTCCAGGATCAAATGTTTGATATTGACCAAATCCACTGTTTGATATTCAAATCCTTTCCTAACCTTCCCTTTCCTTTAAACACACACACACACACACACACACACACACACACACACACACACACACTTTTCTGTTCTTTCAATAGCTTAGACCCATGCCATAATTCAATGACATGAGCATCCTTATTCCTCAAAAAAGACACTATCAACTCCATTAATTTTCCCTGGATGACCTGTTTCCCACAAGTCCAAACCTATATCCCATCTTTATATGAAACTTTTGCTAACTTTCCCTAATGGAATTTTCTTTCTGTTGGTTACCTCCAATTTACTGTGCATATATGTAGTTTGTCCTTTTTTTCGTACATTATCTCCTTGAGATTTTGAATGTAATCATCTTGAGAGCTGATACTATCTTCTGGCTTTCTTTGCATAACCTATGCATAAAATAGAACTTTGAAGAGGATAGTTTTTTAATAAATGCATGCTGACTTGATCTTACAGCGTTGTCTATTCATTTTCCCATTTGATCCTCCAAACAACTTTTTGAGATTAAAAAATATTCTTATCATTAAATAAGAGTTGAGACTAAAACCCAGTATTCTGATTCTTAAGATAGAACTTTTCCCACTAGGTAATTTTTTTTTATTTTTACAGAACAATAAAAAAGAAGAAACAATTTAATTTATTCAACTCTTTTACAATAGGGACTATAATAAAAAAATAAAAGAATTTAAAGTTCATATCACCTTAGAGATCATTTAGTCCAATGCCTTTGTTCACAGCTGAGGAATTTAAAGGTCAGATAAGTTAAGTGACTGCTCAAGGTCATACAACTAGTAAATGTCATATCTGTCATTAAAACATAGTTCTTCTGACTCAAAATTTAATCTTCAAGACATTATATCATAATGCTTTCTTGCTAGAAGTTAAGACAAAGGACAAGAAGTTAATCTCTATCTCTTCCATTAAATATTCCCTATTTATATTATTCAAGTCATTCACAGATTCTTTCATTCTCATCTCCTCTAGGAAGTTTCCATATTTTCAACTATATATTAGTTTTCAAGAATCATAATTTTGTTGATATGATCATTTCTTCCATAAACTCACATCCTGATTTTTCTCTAATTTATTAAATGGTATTCAAAAGCTAGAAAGAAAAAAAAATAATACTGAATCATTTAGTTGTGATACCCCTGCCTTAACTTAACTAAGCTGGTACTCAAACAAAAGAAATACTGTTCAATACTAGACCTCAGAAAACAAGGTTTCTCACAGTTGCCTTTCTAGAGGCAACTGCTTGTGTAGTAAAGACAGCACACGTTCTGGAATCAGGAAAACTGCAGTTAAGTACCAAAGTCATTTAATTTCTATTTGCCTCAGCTTCCTCAACTGTAAAATGGGGATAATTGTAGAGGGCCACAGATAATGGGGGAACTCTGGGTAAGGTATAAGACCCTCAGTCCAATGGGAACCTGCTGACAATGCTCCATCCACCAAGACCCAAGGACTCTGGCTGGTCCTAAGATCCTCTAGAGAGTAAGCTTGGAAGGTATCTTTTGGCACCCCAGCTTGGGGGATCTAGAAAGCACATTACAGGTAATAATGCCAACTACCTTGTAGGACTACTTTGATGATAAATTAATGAATAATTGTGAGCCAAGATGGCAGTCAAGAAACACCCGGCTGATCTCTTCTATGTAATTCTCCAAACAAATCTAAAATAGCATCTAAAATCATAATTTAAAGTGGTAAAATCAACAAAATCTTGAGTGAAACACTTTTCATCCCAAGACAACTTAGGAAGGGGTAGAAAAGTTATATCATATTAGGGAGGTAGTTGAGCCCCCGGAGCATAGTGCAGACAACATAGCATAGGCTACACTATGGTTTCAGCAGCAAGCCTTGGAAGTAATTGCATTGGTGATATAAGTAGCTTCCAGAGCTCTCAGCTCAATGATGGGTATGTGGGTTTGGGGTAGGGGTGGGGTTGAACAACTGATCAGAAGATCATCACAGGGACCTTTGGTTTCAGTATTTTAGACCTTGTTGAATTATCTATACTTGATTCCAGGATGCAGTGGGTCAGAAGGAATAATAACACTTGCAGCTACGTGGGAGCAGCGACTGTGGTAACAATTCCACAGAGAAGCTCACTGATCAAAAAATAGGATACTTGCTCTCAATGCCAAAGCCAAAGAGAGTTCTCACAATTGTAACTGCAGGTATTGCAGATCTGATCACTCCCAGGATAAAGACTGATAGTGATGATAGTTATAGGGGAAGAAGAGGTTGTCCTGAATAAAACCAGACCACAGCAAGGAAAAAAGCAACATCTCTATATATAACATATAACTCTGGAAACATTGAAAACTTACTGAACCCATGCCTCCCCCCAGTTAACAATGAAACCAGCAGCATAAAAAAGAAAGAAAGAAAATTGGAACAATGTTTCCTTCCCTCCAGAACAGAATCAAAACTTAACATCAAGTTAAAATTAAAGAAATAGGATAGATAAATGAACAAACAATAAAAAAGAACCTGACCAAAACAAGTACTATGGTGGAAGGGAATATAAATATAAAAACCCAGAAGACAAAAATGTAAAACAACTGCAAGCAAAACCACAAAGAAAAATGTTAAATTATTTAAATATATATAAATATGTATATATACACACACATATATATATATATATAATAGACACATATAGACATACACTATATATATGTGTATATATTGAGTATGTCTACATGTGTCTATATGTATGTCAATATGTCTATATGTATTTGTATATATATATATATGTATGTTTCTGTATGTTATATACATATATATATGTACACACACATTTGTGTTTGTATGTGGATGTGTATATATATATGAATGTGTGTGTTTCCATAAACAAATAAGTCCTTTTCCCTACTTTTGGTCTTTGGGATATAGATAGCAGTGGTATGGTTAGATCAAAGGGTATATTTAGTTTTATAGTCCTTTGGGCATAGTTTTTAATGGCTTTTTTTGGTGGCTAAGAATTGAAAATTGAGATAATGTCCATTGATAGAAGAAGGTCAAACAAATTATGTTATACTATTGTGGTGGGATATTAGCATGCTTTAAGACAAACAAACAGAATGATTTCAGGGGGAAAAAATCTGAAAAAAACTTACATGAACTAATGCAAAGTGAGGTGAGCAGAACCAGGAAAACATTGTACATGATCATAGTAATAGTGAATCATGAGAATTACAAATGACATAGCTATTCTCAGGAATGCAAAGACTAAGACAATCCCACAACAGTAATGATCAAAAAACATATTGTCTGTCTTCAGAAAAAGAACTGATATCTGGATATATACTTAAGGATGCTATTTTCATTTTTTTCCTTTCAAATACTTAATTTCTTGTAAAAATGATTAATATGGAAATGTTCACATTATTGTACATGTATACATGATGTTTATCACCTTGGGGAGGCAAGAGGGGAAGGAGGGAAAGACATAATTTTGAAATCAAACCTTTAAAACTGTAAAAATTGTTTATAATATATTAATAGAAAAATTAAATTTTATATAAGAAATTAAAAAGCCTCAAAATAGTGAAGGAAAGTAACACTTTAAAAGTACAAAAATAATTGGTGAAAGGTAAAAGAGACATAAAAATTCACTTAAAAGAAGAATGTCTTAAAAAGAAGAATTGGTTAAGTGGAAAAATAAGTTCAAAATTCAGTAAAGAAACTTTTTAAGAAGCAGATAAATAAGAAATGATACATAAAAGCTCATTGAAGCAAATAATTACTTAAATTAATATTGGTTAAAAGAAAAATAAAGATTTCATGAGACACCAAGAAACAATGATGTAAAGCCAAAGGAAAGAAAAACAGGGGAAAAAAAGTGAAATATCTCAATGCAAAAATAACCGAACTGGAAAATAGTTTGAGGAGAGATCATCTATGAATTCTTAGATTACCTGAAATCCATGATAAAAGAAAAGAGACTATGCATTGTGTTTTAAGAAATCATCAAGAAAAAACTACTTCCATATCCTAGAACCAGAGGATAAAATAGAAATTGAAAAGATCCATGAAACACTTCTTGAAAAAGTTCTCAAAATGAACCCCCCCCAAGAATATTATTGTCAAATTCACAAACTACCAGGTCAAGGAGAAGATATTGTAAGAAATCAGAAATATAACACATTATTTATCAGCTTCTACACTAAAGGATCAGAAGGCTTGGAATATCAGAGCTTGGAAGGAAAAAGACCTAGGATTATGAAAAAAAGAATAATCTATGCATCAAAAAAGAACGTAATTCTTCAGTAATAAAAAAAGATATTTATAAAAAAAAGAGGATTTTAAGTATTCTTGATCAAAAAATAATAACAGAATAGAAAATTTAATTTTTCAATACAAGAGTTAGGAGAAGCATAAAAAATAAACATGAAAGAGAAATCATAAGTATATTTATGCAGCTCAAATATTTACATTCCTGAATTGGAGGTAGATTCATATATGTCCTGAGAGATTTATCATTATTAGGGTAGTTAAGAGGAGTATACATCGATTTAGGGTAGGGGTATGAAATGACTATGATGAGATGATTTTAAAAATAAGGCATGAGAAAGCAAGACACAGTGGGGAAGGAGGAAGGGAAATGAAAAATGGGGGAAATTATCTTTCAAAAAATGAGGGTGTATCAGCAAAGTCTAAAATGTAGTTATCACAATTGTTTTAAAAAGGAAATAATATACATAATTAGTTTGGGATAGAAATCTTTCTTACCCAACAGAGAAATAGTTCAGGAAGGAGACATATGAAAAGGAGAGGGGGGCTGATAAAAGAGAGGATAAATTAACAGAGGCAGTAATCAGAAGCAAAACAAACTTTTGAGGAGGGACATGGTGAGGGGAGGAGGGGAAAAGAGACAAAGAAAAAGAAAGAGACAATGGGAGAGAAGAATAAACATGAAAAATAAAATGGTGAAAACTCCACAAAAATCCTAACTGTAAGTATGAAAAGGATGGAGTCACCCATAAAAAGTAGAAAACAGAATGGATTAAAGACCAGACTCTAACAATATCTTACTACAAGAAACATACTTGAATTCGAGAGAGAAAAAGAAAAAGTGAAAAACAGGAGCAGAATCTATTTTGCTTCAGCTGAGGGGTAAAAACAGATTAACAATCATGATTTCAGAAAAAAAAAACAAAAGCTAAAAATATATCTAATTTTAAAAAGATAAGCAAGCAGGCTATATTTTGCTAAAATGAACAATAAATAATTAAGTAATAAATATGCAACATATGGCATAGCATCAAGATTTCTAAAGGACAAGGTAAACAACTTCGAGGAGTATATAGACAGTTAAACTAAACAAGTGAGGGACCTCAACTAGTCCTTTTCAGAACTAAATACTTCTCTAGAGAGAAGTTCAGAAGAAAAACAGAATTGTAGAAAATTTAGACATTACAGATTTCTGGAGAAAAATGAATGGGAATGGAAAAATCTGTACCTTTACCTCAGTGGTGCATGGCATCTACAAAAGAAATTAACCATATATTCAGGTATAAAATTTTTGAAAATATAGAAAAGCAGAAATATTAAATGTATACTCCAGACCAAAATACAAAATTATATCCTACATGTATGGAAACAGAATAAAATTAATTAGAAATTAATTATTCTAATTCTAAAAAAAGAACAAATTATAGGAACAATCAATAATTTCACTAAAGAAAAAGACAATGAGAAAGCATATCAAATTTATAAGATATTGCAAAAGCAGTACTTCAAGAAAGTTTATGTCTGTAAGTGCTAAACCAATAAAATAGAGAAAGACAAAATCATTGAACTGGGCATGCAATAAAACAACATATAGATATATGCATATGTATACATCTTTCTCTTTATATATTTACATCTATATATATTATAATAATCCTCCATTAAATATCAAACTGGAAATTCAGAAAATAAAAAAAAGAGATAAGAAAATTGAAACTCAATATTATATTAAAGCAATAAATCTAAAGATTTAATAAATCTAAGAGCTGGTTTTATGAAAAATAAATAAAATAAATCATTTATTAATTTGATTTTTGAGGGGGTTCTTATATATATTTTTATTTTTTTTATTTTTTCTAATTATACATGTATGTTAAATTCTTAAATACACATTTCTTAATGAATCATGTTACGAGAGAAAAAACTGAAGAAAAAGAGAAAAAAATCATGAGAAAAAAACACAAAAATAAAATGAACATGACATATGTTAATTTACATTTAATTCAGTTTCTATAGTTCTCTTTCTGGATGCAGATAGCGTTTTCTGTGCAAAGTTTATTGGATTTGCCTTGGATCACTGAACTGCTAAGAAGAAACAAGTCTTTCATAGATGATCATCACACAATCTTGCTGTTACTGTGCACATTGTATTCCTGTTTCTGCTTGTTTTACTCAGCATCAGTTCATGTAAATCTTTCCAGGTCTTTCGAAAATCAGCGTGTTAATAGAATAATAATATTCCATTTATTTCATATGCCATAACTTATTCAGCAAGTCCCCAATTTATAGGCAGCTACACATTTAAAAATTTTTGCTACGACAAAAAAGAGATGCTACACTTTTTTCAATTTTGATTCCTTTCCCCTCCTTTATGATTTCCTTTGCATACAGATTACGGCACTGCTGAGTCAAAGGATTGCACAGTTTGGTAGCCTTTTGGTCATCATTCCAAACTGCTTTTCAGAATGATTGGATCATTTCACCAATAATGTATTAGTATTACATTTTTCCTACATGCCCTTCAGCATTTATCATTATCTTTTTCCTGTCATCTTAGCTATTGTGAGGGATGTGAAAAGGCAAATCACAATTTTTTAAATTTCCATTACTCTAATCAATAGTGATTAAAGCATTTTTTCATATGAATATAAATGGCTTTAACTTCATCATCTGAAATTATCTTCATATCCTTTGACCATTTATCATTTTGGGAATGACTTGTATTCTTATAAATTTGACACAGATCTTTATATGGAAGTGAGAACTTTATAAGAAAAAATGGTATATAAAGTTTTTTTTTCCCCCCACAACTTTGTACTTGTCTTTTAATTCTATTTGTATTGGCATTGTCAATGGAAAACCTTTTCAATTCAACATAATCAAAGTAGTATATTTTGCATTTCATAATGTTCTCTAGTTCTTTTTAATTTTTTTAAAATTTTATTTATTTATTCATTTATTTATTTTTTGCAAAATATATGTATGGGTAATTCTTCAACATTAACCCTTACAAGGCTTTCTATTACAAATTTTCCTCCCTGATCCCTACCCCTCCCCTAGATGGCAGGATATCCACTACATGTTAATTATGTTAAAATATTCAACAAATAGAATATATGTATACATATTTCCACACATCATTGCTGTGAAAGAAAAATCATATCTACAAGAAAGAAAAATCAGATAAAGGAATCACAATGCAAGCAAACATCGAGAGCATGAAAATGTTATGTTGTGGTCCACATTTCACATCCCTCTCTCTGGGTGTATATGGCTTTCTTCACTGAACAATTGGAAGTGGTTTGAAACATTTCATTGTTGAAGAGAGCCATGTCCATCAGAATTGCTCGTCATATATTATTGTTGTTGCAGTGTATAATGATCTCCTGGTCCTGCTCATTTCACTCAGCATCAGTTCATGTAAGTCTCCCCAGGCCTCTCTGAAATCATCCTGCTGGTCATTTCTTACAGAACAATAATATTCCATAATATTTGTATACCATAATTTATTCAGCTATTCTCCAATTGATGGGCATCCCTTCAGTTTCCAGTTTCTAGCCACTACAAAAAGGGCTGCCACAAACATTCTTGCACATGTGGGGCCCTTTCCTTCCTTTGTGATTCCTTTGGGATATAGGCCCAATAGAAATGCTGCTGCGTCAAAGAGTATGAACAGAAAAGATAACTTTTTGAGCAAAGCTCCAAATTGCTCTCCAAAATGGCTGGATCCGTTCACAGCTCCACCAACAAAGCATCAGTGTCCTAGCTTTCCCACATCCCCTCCAACATTCATCATTATCTTTTCCTGACATTTTAGCCAATCTGACAGGTGTGTAGTGGTACCTCAGAGTTGTCTTAATTTGCATTTCTCTGATCAATAGTGATTTGGAGCACCTTTTCATATGACTACAAATAGTTTTAATTTCATCCTCTGAAAATTGTCTTTTCATATCCTTTGACCATTTATCGATTGGAGAATGGCTTGAATTCTTATAAATATGAGACAATTCTCTATATATTTTAGAGATGAGACCTTTATCAGAACCCTTAAATGTAAAGATGATTTCCGAATTTATTGCTTCCCTCCTAATCTTGACTGCATTGATTTTGTTTGTACAAAAACTTTTTAACTTAATACAGTCAAAGTTGTTTATCTGGTGTTCAATTAAGAGTTCTAGTTCTTCTTTGGACATAAATTTACTCAATCTCCATAGGTCTGAGAGGTAAACTATATTATGTTCCTCTAATATACTTATAATATCACTCTTTATATCCAGATCATGAACCCATTTAGATCTTATGTTGGTATGTGGTGTTAGATGTGGGTCAAGTCCTAATTTCTTCCACACTAGTTTCCAGTTTTCCCAGCAGTTTTTGTCAAATAGTGACTACTTATCCCAGAAGCTGGGGTCTTTGTGTTTAGCAAAGACTAAACTGCTATAGTTATTGGCTAGTTTGTCTTGTGATTCTATCCTATGCCACTGATCGACTACTCTATTTCTTA
>JAJPUD010021101.1:9023-22547 GCA_023553655.1 Myrmecobius fasciatus | reverse complement strand
TAGATGTAAAAAAAAATCAATAGAAAATTAGAGGAACAAGAAACAATTTATTTTCTTATCTGTATAAAGGGGTTTTGACAAAGAAGCAACAGAGAAAAATCACAGAAATAAAATGTTTTAATTCTGTTTATATAATGTTGAAGTGTTTTGGAGCACACTGATCAAATATAGTAAAACCAGAAGATATACACTCAATTGAGGAAAATTTTTTTTATATTCTTTTTTTTATTAATACTTTTTATTTGCAAAACATGTGTATGGGTAATTCCTAAACATTAACCCTTACAAAGCTTTCTGTTACAAATTTTCCCCACCTACTCCCCACCCCTCCCCTAGATGGCAGGATATCCACTACATGATAATTATGTTAGAATACTTAAGAAATCGAATATATGTATAGTTATTGCATCATTTTTGTGCTGGATAAATCACATCTTCCAGAAAGAATAAACTGATAAAGGAAATACAATGCAAGCAAACCTCAATAGAGAACATGAAAATGTTATGTTGTGGTCCACATTTCACATCCCTCTCTCTGGGTGTATGTGGCTCTCTTCACCGAACAATTGGAACTGGTTTGAAGCATTTCATTGTTGAAGAGAGTTATGTCCCTTAGAACTGATCCTCATATACTATTGTTGTTGCCGTGAATAATGATCTCTTGGTTCTGCTCACTTCAATGAGCATTAGTTCATGCAAGTCTCTCCAGGCCTCTTTGAAATCGTCCTGCCGGTCGTTTCTTACAGAGCAATAATATTCCATAACATTCATATACCATAATTTATTCAGCCACTCTCCAATTGATGGGCAACCATTCAGTTTCCAGTTTCTAGCCACTACAAAAAGAGCTGCCACAAACATTCTTGCACATATGGGGCCCTTTCCTTCTCTTATGATTTCTTTGGGATATAAGCCCAATAAAAACAATTCTGGATCAAAGGGTATGCATAGTTTGATAACTTTTTGAGCATAGCTCCAAATTGCTCTCCAGAATGGTTGGATCCGTTCACAGGTCCACCAACAATGCATCAGTGCCCCAGTCGGCCCACATCCCCTCCAACATTTATCTTTATCTTTTCCTGTCATTTTAGCCAATCTGACAGGTGTGTAGTGGTACCTCAGAGTTGTCTTAATTTGCATTTCCCTGATCAATAGTGATTTGGAGCACCTTTTCATATGATTATAAATAGTTTTAATTTCCTCATCTGAAAATTGTCTGTTCATATCCTTTGACCATTTATCAATTGGAGAATGACTTGAATTCTTATAAATATGAAACAATTCTCTATATATCTTACAGATGAGACCTTTATCAGAACCCTTAAATGTAAAGATGATTTCCCAATTTGATGCTTCCCTCCTAATCTTGTCTCCATTAGTTTTGTTTGTACAGAAACTTTTTAACTTAATATAATCAAAATTATCTATCTGGTGTTCAATTAAGAGTTCAAGATCTTCTTTGGACATAAATTTATTCCATCTTCACAGGTTTGAGAGGTAAGCTGTCCTATGTTCCTCTAATTTGGTTGTAATATCACTCTTTATATCTAGATCATGAACCCATTTAGATTTTTTCTTGGTGTGCAGTGTTAGATGTGGGTCCAGCCTTAATTTCTTCCACACTAGTTTCCAATTTTCCCAGCAGTTTTTGCCGAATAGTGAGTACTTATCCCAAAAGCAAGGGTCCTTGGGTTTATCAAACACTAAATTGCTAATATTATTACCTAGCTTGTCCTGATATCCTATCCTATGCCACTGATTGACTGCTCTATTTCTCAGCCAGTACCAAATGTATTTGATGACCGCTGCTTTATTATATAGTTTTAGATCTGGTATAGCAAGGCCACCTTCATCTGTCTTTTTTTTTCATTAATTCCCTTGAAATTATTGACCTTTTGTTCTTCCTAATGAACTTCGCTACTATTTTTCCTAGATCTGTAAAATAATTTCTTGCGAGTTTGATTGGTATGGCGCTAAATAAATAAATTAGTTTGGGTAGTATTGTCATTTTTATTATATTTGCTCCAACTACCCATGAGCACTTAATGTTTTTCCAATTGACTAGGTCTGATTTTATTTGTGTGGAAAGTGTTTTGTAGTTTAGTTCGTATAGTTTCTGACATTTTCTTGGCAGATAGATTCACAGTAGTTGAAATATGTAACAACTTTCCCACAATTACAGGATATAAAATAAACCCATATAAATCATTAATACTTCTATATATAACCAACAAACCCAGCAGCAATAGATAGGGGGAAATCCCATTTAAAATAACTGTAAATATTTTAAAATACTTGTGAATATACCTGCCAAGACATACTCCGGAAGTTTATGAAAACAGAATACTTTTCACATACAAGAAATCAGATCTAAGCAAGTGGAGCAATATCAGTTGTTCATGGATAGGATGTGCCAATATAATGAACATGAAAATTCTACCTAAAATTATTGAATAATTTTGTGCCATAGATAGATCATGTTCTAAAAAAGATAGCTAAAGAACATCCAGAAAGGGGAATTATGAAAAGAAAAAAAAATCATCATGATTTCATTAAATATTAGGCCAAGCCAGACTAACATCATTTCTGTTTTCAACAGAGTTGCTAAAGTGGTCAGCCAGAACAAAGTAGTCACAAGGTCACATCAATTTTTGCAAAATATTTTATAAATTATTCAGTGCTCTTTTGTACTGATGGTACAGAGATATTGTCCAGGTGATAGTGAAATTAAAGCTGGAATTGACTGACTGATTGGAATATAAGGGAATGGCATTTCTAGTGGAGTACTCCAAAGAATTGCCATTAACCTTTTCCTGCCTAAATTTTTTATGAATTACTTGGACAAAGGGCATAGACGGCATCCTTATTAGATTTGGACATAGTCCCCAACTGCATTACACAGTCAAGATCTAGAAAGATCTAGATAGGCTAAAGACTTCTGTGTAAAATCTAATAACATACAATTTAAATAGGATAGATAGCCTTGAAGTTAATTTTGTTGAGTCCAGGACACCTCTCTTTAGACCTACCTTTTCCTCTCTTTGTTCTACCCTAAAGTTTTCATAAAGTGGCCACACCTTGACCAGCCTAAGTCAACCTCAGCTGCTGCCTCCCAGCCCTTACACACACCCCAGTTTACAGAGCCCGTCCTCAGAAACCTGAGGCTCTGCTCAGCCACAGACAGAACTCCAGGGGCATGATGGAGTGTGGTCCCTTCCCTATCCAGGCTGGGTGATGGAAATGACTGGGGGATGGTTCCCACTACTCTGGATCTGATGTCACAGAGCCCCCTCCCCACCTTTTGGGAGACTAGCTCTGGCCTGTGGTGATGTCATAGGGACCAACCCCTCCTGCTTTCAGTTACCTGTAAGTCATTGTCTGAAGGTGAGGTTGTGTGGGGACCAGAGAAGCTGGGGGTCACCCATTTCCCTCTCCTTTTCACTTTAAACCCTTCCCTCCATGAGGTCCCTCTTGCCCCCACCTTCCAGAATGACAGATCCTAAGGGTCCTACTAATGCCTCAGTGTCTGTGAGTGAGGTAACTGCCCCCTCCCCTGCTTCTGTCTCAGCCCCTCCATTTCTTCTGTTTTTCTTTTCTTCCCTCCCCCCACCAAACTTTTGACGATGCTTCCCCCTCCTCAGTTAGCTTCTCTTAGTGCTGAGGAGCAAGTGTGTTCCAGTAGAGAAAAGTGCTAGGAATATTAACACCGTGTGTGTGTGTGTGTGTGTGTGTGTGTGTGAGTTCAAAAACTGTACCCCAAGTCACCTCGAATTCAAGAAGCTGGGAAGATCAATGACCATGTTCTGCTCATTGCTTGGCAGAGAGGCAGCCATGTCAGAGGTTCCCCAGCAGGTGAATACAAGGAAAGGGGCACACAAACAAGCACAGGGGCTGTGCTCCAGGCAAAGTGGAAATGCAGCCATGGACAAGGACAAAAGTAGGAGGAAAAATGTAAAAATGAAGGGCTGGTTTCCCCTAGGAGCGATATTTGCTAAATAACGACTCAATTTACCAGTGTCAAAAGAGGAAAATGCCAATTCCAAAGTAAAATTCACTCTGAAGTGTATAAAAATCATACTCTGAAGGAGACTCTAGATGTGTCTTTATATCAGCACCAGAGTTGGGACTATAATCTGGCTCCTCCAACTCCCTGTCCCTCTGTTCTAGCCAGTGGACCATGGGCTCCACCCCAAGTCAGGTCTCTCCCTCAAATCTATTATGTGTGTGTGCTCTGTCTACTGCCTCAATTCCTTCTTCCTTCAGTCCCTACCTTAAACCACAAAATAGATCCAGAGGATCATAGACTTAAATCACCAGCTCAAAGCATGGTTGGTGTACATTTTCCATCTCTTTATGCTACAAAGAAAAATGAAGCCCAGGGAGGTAAAGCGGCTTGCCTTACATCTCACTTAATCTCAGAGATCAGGAAGCAACCTTCAAGGAGAATTAGTCAAAATTTTGCCTTTTCCACAGGAAACACGTGGAGAGGCCAGAGTGGTGATGGGAGGTGTCTGAGGTTTTCCTGTCTCTGAATTCAGCCTTGTGCTCTCTAGATTGTGCTGCCTCTTACCCTCCTATCTCACAGTAGAAGACTGGAAGGAGAAGAGGCAAGTTTCTCTGTGAAATGTTAAAAGCCTTTTCGCAAAAAGAAACAATTTCATAAACATTCAGCAGCTGCTTATTGGCCTGAATTGAATTCTTTTTTTTTTTAATTTTAGTGTTTAGAGCCACATTTATTCAGAGAAAATACCCAGTTTGAAAATATCCCATGACCTTGTTACTCTTACTGCATGTGCATCTGTTTTTTTTTAAATTTATTTTATTTGCATAACATATGTGTGGGTAATTCTTCAACAATAACCCTTACATAGCTTTCCGTTACAAATTTTTCCCCCCAACTTCCCTACCCCTTCCCTAGATGGCAGGATATCCACTACATGTTAATTATGTTAAAATATTGGCAAATCGAATATATGCATACATATTTCCAAACTTATCATTATTGTGCAAGAAAAATCTTATCTACAGAAACGATATATCAGATAAAGGAAACACAATGTAAGCAAACATCAATCAAGGAGTATGAGAATGTTATGTTGTGGTCCACATTTCGAATCCCTCTCTCTGGGTGTATATGGCTTTCTTCAGTGAACAATTGGAGGTGGTTTGAAACATATCACTGTTGAAGAGAGCCATGTCCATCAGAATTAATCGTCATATAGTACTGTTGTTGCCGTGTATAATGATCTCCTGGTTCTGCTCATTTCACTCAGCATCAGTTCATGCAAGTCTCTCCAGGCCTCTCTTTTTTTTTTTTTTTTTTTTTTTTTTTTTTTTTTTTTTTTTTTTTTAATATTCATATACCATAATTTATTCAGCCATTCTCCAATTGAAGGGCATCTATTCAATTTCCAGTTTCTAGCCACTACAAAAAGGGCTGCCACAAACATTCTTGCACATGTGGGGCCTTTTCCTTCCTTTATGATTTCTTTGGGATATAAGCCCAATAGAAATGCTGCTGGGTCAAAGGGTATGCACAGTTTGATAACTTTTTGAGCATAGCTCCAAATTGTTCTCCAGAATGGCTGTATCCGTTCACAGCTCCACCAACAATGCATCAGTGTCCCAGCCCTCCCACAACCCCTCCAACACTGAATTGAATTCTTTGATGGCATTCTTGTCCACATCCTCCCCTCCCTCTAATGTGAGAAGTCCTTTTCCGAATCTGATCTTTTGCTGAAATAAGTTTTCAAGGCTCTACTAACAGCTAAGCTTAGGTGAGATATCATCAGAGATAATTAACATCACTTCAGCACCAAAGACCCTGGACAGCTCTGCCAGGCAAGCTCTCATTAACCCACCTACTCTAGTAACAGTCACCTATGCATGACAGGGACCCCGTGGGGACACGGCAGCACAACCACGGGCAAAGAGGTTGTTCAGTGGGTAGAGGGCTGGATCCGGAGTCAGGAGGGCTCATCTTCAGCAGTTCAAATCTGGCGTCAGACACTTATTACCGTTGCATTCCTGGGCAAACCACTTAAAAATCTTTGCCTCAGTTTTTCATGTATTAAATGAGGTGGGGAAGGAAATGGCAACCCACTCTAATATCTTTACCGGGAAAACCCCAAATGGGATTGCAAATCATCACACACAACAGAAAAATGACCCAACCATGGTCAGATGTGCCCTGATTCTCCCCGGTCATATGTCATCACCACAGATAGCAATGTATCTTGTATCACCACCACAGAAAAAAAAAAAAAAAAAAAAACATCCTCTACTTCAGGGAGCTCACCTCCCTGAAAACCACATTGTTTCTACAGCTATATAAATAAATAATGATGGGCACCTATGTTGAGCAGTGGATAGAGCACCAGCCTTGAAGTCAGGAAAACCTGAGTTCAAATCTGTCTTCAGACACTTAACTCGTCCTAGCTGTGTGACCTTGGGCAAGTCACTTACCCCCAATTGCCTCAGTAAAAAAGCAAAAATATTTTTTTAATAAAAAAAAAACAGAATAATGAAAGGCAAGGTCCTAAATGCTGTTTCATTTCCGTTTCCCAATGTGAAATTATTTGACATCAAATTAGTAAAAGACTGATGCCAAATTCATCACGATATTTTTTTTAAATTTCAATTGGAAGCCATGTGTGAAAGTGTTTCTTCACGTGCATTTGATACATGCCTCTTTCTGCCACACTAAAACAACAATTACATTAACCAAAGTTGACAAATCTACTCAGACGACCCCAAAGAAATCTATTTATACCTCTCTAATTTACTCACTCTCCCACTGATCACAATGACTCTTCAAAAATTTTCATCCTTTTGAAGTCTCCTGTGGCTCCTTAATACCCCACATTCTCAAATTAGAATCTTTACTCATTTTTTACTAAAAATATAAGGGCCATTCCCTGACAGATCTTTCTTGTGCCATCTTCCTCCTCTTTCATCACTTCAATGTCCTCTACCACTATCTCGTTCTTTGCCCCCATCTAAATCAGAACGTTGAATTTACTCCTTATTCAACTTAATACCTCTGTACCTGCTTGACTGGTCCCCTTCCAACCCATTTCTTCCAGCAGGCTGTTACCTCTTTCATCCAGTTCTCTCCTTTCAATATCTCTCTGAGTTCTGGCTGCTTCCTCCTGATTACAAATTCCCCACCCTTAAAAATGTCTCTTCCTAGATCCATCTAACCCCTTTGCTCATCATCCAATATAACAATTTCCTTTTTGGGATGAAATTCCTTGAAAAGACAACTTACAATAATCACTTCTATTTCCTTTTTTTCCCTCTTCTTAACTTTCTGCTATCTACAATCTGCCCTCATTTTTACCCAATCTATGCCTTCTTTGTACTTCATCTATTCATATCAGGCTTCTCCTATTAGATAGGAGATCTTTAAGAAAAGTTATTGTCTTTGGCTTTTGTTTTGCCCCCAAATTCATAGTACTTTTTTGGCACTATAAATGCTTGCTGACAAAATAACTGACATATCATATTTATCTTCATCCTGAGTCTTTCTCATCCAACTGCACCCAGCCATTCAGGACCTCATCACTTAATGCATATTCTGTGCACCTAGTAAATGATGAACAAATATTTTGCATAAATTCATTCATTCATGGCTGAGAGAACAAAGCTTTCCTTAAATAGAAAATGGGTTTCAGGCTCTTAGGTAATCAGTAGCCTCCACCAGTTGATCTCTGGAAAAAATCGAAAGGCAATGTCAGAAATATCAAGAGAATGAAAGTGGGATAAGAACTTGAGAGGATGAGTTTCCATGGCAACCCTTTCCCTGACGATTTTGAAGATGATAAAAATAGTACTTGGGAATTGTCCTTCAGGATATGCTTTGCTTGCTTCACAGTGTTAACTGTTTCAGAAAGTGTTGGCAATTGCCTTTCTGAGACAGTGGAGAGACAGAAGGAAGGACATGTGGCATACAAGTCATAACATCACTCTCACCTTGTCCGGCATCTCTTCACAGACCCAGATGGAGACAGACCCCAGCCCTCAACTTCAGAACCTTGGCAAGAAACGGCCCCTTTCAGCCCAGCTGGCACAGTCATCATGGAAGAGAGAAACCACTGGAAAGACAGAGCCCACCTTCCTCATCACTAGCAGAAACAACTGCTGACCAACTGTCCCAATAGATACAAAACACACCAAAGTCCCTGCCGTGGCAGCATTCTCTAGCCCAGCTAGCCTACATCCAGTCCACCTCTCACAGTCATCATGGGGGGAAGTAGGTCCCATAGAGAGGAGGCCAGAAGCTTTACTAAAGTGCCAACCAGGTCCCATTCACAGGGCAGGCTAGGTGAAGGAGGAAACCAACCGGAGCTAAAGACAGGAAGCATCTCAGGCTTCACTTTATTTTGTGATTCTACAAATCAATCTGGGGTGGGTATTTTGGGAATAAGTTTTACTTTCTTTTAGAAAGATCCACCCATTGCTCTGATTCTTGATGTCTGTCTCATCCATTTGGCAAAGGACCACCCTTTATACACCTGAAGAAGCAGCAGGCCATTCTGGACAGGAATCAGGGCAGACATCCCTCCTCTCCTCCTTCCTGGACTACTCCAATAGCTGCTGGGTTGGCTTCCTTCCACAGCTCTCTGTCCTCCACAATGCTGCTAGAGTGAACTTCCTAAGGCCATCCCTGACCTTTTCACACACCTCCATCCCCAACATGTTCTAGCAACTCCCTTTCACCTCAAGAACTGAATGTAAAATCCTTTGTTTGGCACCCAAAGCCCATGACAAGATGCCCAAATCTGTGCAGTTCTCCTACACATACACTCTTTCCAGATAGTCTGTGACCCAGTGACAGTCTCCTCCTTGCTGCTCTTTGCACAGGACAGTCCATCTTCCAGCTCTGGCCATTTTCTCAGGCTGCCCCTGCTCCCTGCCTTGCTCTCCCTCCTCATCTGCCCTGCCTGGATTCCCTGACTTCCTTCACATCCCAATTAGTATCCCACCTTCTACAAGAAGTCTTTCCTCAGCCTCCTTACATCCAAAGACCTTGTTCTCTTGTTTCTTTCCAATTTGTCCTATGTATGATTTGTTGCTGTGTTAGCCGTTTGTATATTGCCTCCTCCAGTAGACTCTTTGAGGTCTTTGAGAAAATGGATTGCATTGCCTGTTTTTTTTTCTTCCTAAGTACCTTGCACATGGTAGGACATATATAAATGTTTATTGAAAAAATAACTAAGACACCATAGTTTTCTTCCTCCTCAGGTGGCAAGAATTTTTGGCTTTTGATGATCCTGTTCATCCTGTCTAGGTATTCTCCAGCTCATTAAGTCTTCCCAATAAATTGAAGGGTCCTATCTTTTGCCTCTTTCTTTATCACCAACAATAAAACCAGTACCTAGGATTTAGAGGGTGCTTAGCATTCGGATTTTTTTGAGTGGTAATATTAGGGGTTTATGTAGTTCTGTTTCTTGTTTTATACACACTATTTCTATAATCTGCAAAGCAGTCACAGAGATGTTGCCATAGCAATCCCAGCTTCTCAAATTCTCATCTCACTTGTTTTTTTTATGAAAACATCATAATTTTAGGAATTGCCTTTCAATATTTTTGAGAGGACAACAAAAAAAAATACTTCTAAGGGAAAAAAAACATTTAAAGGTGAATAATTTGATAAAGGGAGAGATCTTTGGAAATAAAATTACCACTTCTTATTTTCCTAAAAGTTTATGCTTTTGTAATTGGGATTTTATTACATTAACATATGCTGGTGTTCATATAATTTCCATTCTCTTTGATCTCCAAAAAGATATTACAAGAAATAGTGGGTAATAAATATTGTTACATAATTTTTATTTATTTGCTTTTTATTATAGCATTTAATTTTCGTTTTTTTTTCTTTTTTGCTGAGGCAATGGGGTTAAGTGACTCGCCCAAGGTCACACAGCTAGGAAGTGTTAAGTGTTTGAGACCAGATTTGAACTCAGGTCTTCCTAACTTCAGGGCTGGTGCTCTATCCACTGCACCACCTAGCTGCTCCTAGCATTTAATTTTAAAAACATATGCATGGGTAATTTTTCAACATTGTTCCTTGCAAAATCTTTTATTTCAAATTTTCCTTCACTTATTCCAAACTCCCTCTTCTAGAGGGCAAGTAAACCAATATGTGTTAAACGTGTTTAAAATATATGTTAAAACCAATATATGTATACAAATTTATACAATTATCGAGTTGCACAAGGAAAATCAGATTAAAATGGAAAACAGTGGGCAAGAAAACAAAATGTAAGCAAACAGCAAAAAGAGTGAAAGTGGTATGCTGTGATCCGCACTCAGTTCCCATAGACCTATCTCTGGGTGTAAATGGCTCTCTTTATCACTAGATCTTTGGAACTGGCGTCAATCATCTCATTTTTTAAACTAGCTACATCCATCAGAGTTGATCTTCCTTTAATCTTTTTGTTCCTTTTTACAAGATCTCCTGGATCTTCTCATTTCACTTAGCATCAGTTCATTTAAGTCTCTCCGGACAACTCTGAAATCATCTTGATCATCATTTCTTTTTTAGTGGAAGAGTAAAAGGGAAACTAAATGGATGATTATTTAAAGAATCAAAAGGCATATTAGAAGGACAGAATACTATTGAGAGTAAAAAAAAGTTCAGTTCATAGTAACAGTGTTTGTTGGTCTGAATTATTTGTCAAAACCTACAATCAACCATGTATATGACATAAAATACCAAATAAAACGTCAACCTATTAACAAGCTCTTTAAATAACAGCTTACACACTGTGAAAGGTAATTTTAGAACATCATTGTAAGCAAAAAACATACTTAAAAACCACAGTACTTTAAAATAAACAAATCCAAAGTAATCCTAATTTTGTAAAATAAGTAAAATCAACACTCTTTTGTACTGCCTTTTCACAAAAGTGTGTGAGAGGCTGCAATTCAAAGATGCTATCACAAACTAGACACTAAAGAACCCAGGAAAGGGCATAGATGTTAATCACCCCTTATAGTTCTCTAGTCATTAATGTCTTTTCTGAGCACTTTCACATCCATTATCTCATTTGACCTTCATAGGATTTTTCTTCAAATGAATGGTACTTTGTATATGGATTTATAATTTTCCTCATCACCAAAAAAGCAAAAGTTTCTGCAAGCACACTTTGCTTTCATTACTTTTGCCATTCTTTTATATCTGACTCTTTTCCCTCTTTTTTCTTTAAAGTTTTTTATTTTTCAAAACATGGGTGAACAATTCTTCAGCATCTGCCCTTCCAAAACCTTCTGTAACAATTTTCTTGCCCTTCCCCCAACACCCTCCCCTACATGGCAAGTAGTTTAATATATTTTACACATGTTAGAAATATATGTTAAAAAAATATATGCATACATAATAATACAACTGTTTTGCTGCACAAGAAAAATCAAATCCAAACAGTAAAAAAAAAAGAGAGAAGCAAAATAAAATTCGAGCAAAGAAGAACAAAAAGTGTGAAAATGGTATGTTGTGAACAACATTCAGTTCCCACACTCCTCTCTGGTTGTAGATATTCTTTTCATCACTGAATAATTGGAACTAGTTTGAATCATGTCATTTTTGAAGAAAGACACATCCATCAGTATTGATCATCATATAGTCTTCTTGTTGCTCGCAGGGCTGGGTGATGCTGCTGCCGGAGAACATTAGATTCAGAGTCGGACTGAGAACACTCACACAGGGTTCTGTTTAACAAAGATTGACTTCCCCCAAGCAGGTGGGCTAAATAAGAAGAGCAAATCATTGGCAGTTAGGGCGAGGGAGGAGAAAACTTATAAACGAATATGTTGGCTCTAAGCCACATTAGGAATCCTAAGGCTGCTAGAAACAAAGTCTTTTTCAGTGAGGAGCCTAGGCACAGGATCTATTAAAAACAGAGTTAGGTAAAACAGCAACGCGGTTACCTGGATTCAAGGATCAGTTTACTGGACAAAAGTTCCTTCTGTGGGCCCCGGAAGTCTGAATGTAAGCAAATGAGAGGTTTTAGAAACTGCCTAGCCTAGGAACTCTTCCCCTCGCCTTCTCCATATCTTCTCTTTTTAAATTGTGTGAGGTAACTTTGTCATTTTGATATATTGGCTCAACTTAACCATGAGCAATTGATGTTTTTTCCATTTGCTTAGCTACCACATTAGTTGTATAGAAATTATTTTGTGTTTTATACAGTTCCTGAGTTTGTTTTCAGAGGTAGACTCCCACGTAGTTCCTAACTTCAATTATTTCAAATGGAACTTTTCCTTCTATCTCTTGTTTGAAAGACGCCGGGACTTGTAGAATGTTGACGATTTATGTCGGTTTATAATATATTCTGGCATCTTGCTAAAGTTATTCACTTTTTCAACTAGTTTTAATTTATTCTCTAGGATTCTGCACATGTAGCTTCTATTAAGAGGGAAATTTTTGTTTCCTCATTCTCCATTCCACTTCCTTTAATTTTTTTTTAATTTATTAATACTTTTTATTTGCAAAACATATGTATGGGTAATTCCTAAACATTAACCCTTACAAAGCTTTCTGTTACAAATTTTTCCCCCCTACTCCCGACCCCTCCCCTAGATGGCAGGATATCCACTACATGATAATTATGTTAGAATACTTAAGAAATCGAATATATGTATAGTTATTGCATCATTTTTTTTTTGTGCAGGAGAAATCGTATCTACAAGAAAGAATAATCGGATAAAGGAAATACAATGCAAGCAAACCTCAATAGAGAGCACGAGAATGTTATGAGGTGGTCCACATTTCACATCCCTCTCCCTAGGTGTATATGGCTCTTTTCATCGAACAATTGGAACTGGTTTTAAGCATTTCATTGTTGAAGAGAGTCATGCCCATTACAGCTGATCCTCATATAGTATTGTTGTTGCCGTGAATAATGATCTCCCGGTTCTGCTCACTTCACTGAGAATCAGTTCATGCAAGTCTCTCCAGGCCTCTCTGAAATCGTCCTGCTGGTCGTTTCTTACAGAGCAATAATATTTCATAACATTCATACACCATAATTTATTCAGCCACTCTACAACTGATGGGCATCCATTCAGTTTCCAGTTTCTAGCCACTACAAAAAGAGCTGCTACAAACATTCTTGCACATGTGGGGCCCTTTCATTCTTTTATGATTTCTTTGGGATATAAGCCCAATATAAACACTGCTGGGTCAAAGGGTATGCATAGTTTGATAACTTTTTGAGCATAGCTCCAAATTGCTCTCCAGAATTGTTGGATCCGTTCACAGCTCCACCAACAATGCATCAGTGTCCCAGTCTTCCCACATCCCCTCCAACATTCATCTTTATCTTTTCCTGTCATTTTAGCCAATCTGACAGGTGTGTAGTGGTACCTCAGAGTTGTCTTAATTTGCATTTCTCTGATCAATAGTGATTTGGAGCACCTTTTCATATGATTGTAAATAGTTTTAATTTCATCATCTAAAAATCGTCTCTTCATATCCTTTGACCATTTATCAATTGGAGAATGGCTTGAATTCTTATATAT
>JAJPUD010021100.1:0-23608 GCA_023553655.1 Myrmecobius fasciatus | reverse complement strand
CTTACAGAGCAATGATATTCCATAACATTCATATACCATATGCTTTAGCTGGATAGTTGATTTTTGGTTGCAATCCAAGTTTCTTTGCCTTTCAGAATATCAGAATCCAGGCCCTTTGATCTTTAAAAGTGGAAGCTGCTAGGTCCTGCGTAATCCTGATTGTGGCTCCTTGATATTTGAATTGCTTTTTTCTGGCTGCTTCTGATATTTTTCTTTGTTCTGTTAATTCTGCTATTTAGGTACAATTTCCTTGGATTTTTAATTTTGGAGTCTCTTTCAGGAGGTGATTGGTGAATTATTTCTTTTCTTTTCATTTCTTTTTTTTTGCTTAGGCATTTGGGGTTAAATGGCTTGCCCAGGGTTACACAGCTAGGAAGTATTAAGTGTTGGAGGCCAGATTTGAACTCAGGTTCTTCTGACTTCAGGGTTAGTGCTCTATCTACTGTGCCATCCAGCTGCCCCAATTGGTGAAGTCTTTCAAAATTTATTTTTTCTTCTCTTCTAGGACATCAGGGCAACTTTCCTTTATGATTTCCTGAAAGATAATGTCTAGGTTCCTTTTTTTCATCATGGTTTTCAGGAAGTTCAATAGTCCTTGTATTATCTCTCCTAGATCTATTTTCCAAGTCAGTTGTTTTACAATAAGTGGTTTTATGTTTTCTTCTATTCTTTTTCATTTTTTTGTTTGCCTGATTCTCAATGATGTCTCATTGAATCATAATTCACAATGATGTCTCATTTAGTCATTCATTCCAATTTGTTCAGTTCTAATTTTTAGTGAATTCTTTTATTTCTTTTTTTTGTATTTGGCCAATTGAATTTTTAAATGAGTTGTTTTGTTCGTTCAATTTTTTTTCCATTTCACAAATTCCTTTTTTCAATGATTTAATTTCTTTAGATATATTTTGTAAGGTTTTATTTGCCTTTTCAAATTCTTAAAATCTATTTTGAGGGGGTTATATGCTTTACCCATTTCATTATATCAATTTTAAGGAGTTTGCTGCAGATAATTTCTTTTTTTTCCTTTTCCATACCCTCTTGCAATGATCTCATTTATTTTCCCCATTTTTCTCCTAACTTTATTTTCAGATACTTTTTGAATTCTTCCACGAGAGCCTTGTGAGATGGAGATCAAACTCATATTCTCTTTTCAGAAATCACCGGGACCTGATTTGCCTTTAGGAACCTCAGAGTGTGAGGCCTGTTCTTTTCTCTCTTCATAGAAGCTGACAATGGTCAGAGTTATTTTTGCTGTTTTGCTCATTTTTTATGGTTGAGGTCTGCTCTTGACGCAAAGTGAAGTAAGCCAGCCACTTTAGTTTGCCCTGGGGCCATTTGTTTCTGACTGACCTCTGATGCTGGGTAGGCAATTCCAAGTCCAATATTCTGGGATTCAGGGGCTCACAATTTGCCTTTGCCTTTTCTTTTGGTGTCTTACAGCAAATTTCTGAACCCTTAGCTTGTAACCAAGACACCATAACCAAAGAGCCTCAGTATATTTCCTATTGTGTGGAAGCCATAATGCTCTGCCTCTCTGCCCCAAGCTCTCTGTACTTGTGTTTGGGCTTGGCAGTCTCTCTCCCTGTCCAATTGAAACAAAACTTTTCTGAAGTTCTTCCAAAGTATCTTCTTCTGGAAACTTGTTTTACTCCAAATAGTTATGGGTTCTGTCACTTCAAAACTAGTGCAGATGCTTAATCTGCTCTTGATTAGAGGGAAGGTTGAAGGACATCAGATTGAGGCATGTATACACTCTACCATCTCGGCTCCAGCCCTCTGAAATACATGTTTTCTTTTTTCTTTTTTTTTTTTTTTTTTTACATATTTCCACAACTACCATTGTTGTGCAAGAAAAATCGTATCTACAAGAAAAAAAAAAAACAGAGAAAGGAAACAATGCAAGCAAACCTCAATAGAGAACATTAAAATGTTATGTTGTGGTCCACATTTCATATATCTCTCTCTGTGTGTATATGGCTTTCTTCACTGAACAAGTGGAACTGGTTTGAGACATTTCATTGTTGCAGAGAGCCATATCCATCAGAATTGATCATCATATAGTATTGTTGTTGCTGTGTATAATGATTTCCTTGTGCTGCTCGTTTCACTCAGCATCAGTTCATGCAAGTCTCTCCAGGGCTCTCTGAAATCGTCCTGCTGGTCGTTTCTTACAGAGCAATAATATTACATAACATTCATATACCATAATTTATTCAGCCATTCTCTAATTGATGGGCATCCATTCAGTTTCCAGTTTCCCGCCACTACAAAAAGGGCTGCCACAAACATTCTTGCACATGTGGGTCCCTTTCCCTCCTCTAAGATCTCTTTGGGATATAAGCCCAATAGAAACACTGGTGGGTCAAAGGGTATGCACAGTTTGATAACTTTTTGAGCATAGTTCCAAATTGCTCTCCAGAATGGTTGGATCCGTTCACAGTTCCACCAACAATGTATTAGTGTCCCAGCTTTCCCACATCCCCTCCAGTATGAAATAGATATTTTCAAAAATATAATTTTCTCAGATTAACAGAAGAGGAAATCAATTATTTAAATAACCCCATTTTAGAAAAAGAAATTGAACAATCTTCAACAAATCCTCTAAGGAAAAAAATCTCCTTGGCCAGACATATTTACTAATTAATTCTACCAAACAGTTAAGGAATAATTAATTCCAATATTATCAAAATGATTAAGAAAAATAGCCAAAGAAAGAGTCCTGCTAAACTCCTTCTGAAACACAAATATGGTGCTGACAACTAAACTAGCAAGAGCCAAAATAGAGAAAGAAAATTATAGACCAATCTCCCCAATGAATATTGATGCAAAAATTTTAAATAAAATATTAACAAAGAGATTATAGAAACATCAGCAAAGTCATACAGTAAGACTAGTGGGGTTTATACCAGAAATTCAGTGCTTGTTCAATATAAGAAAAATTACTGGCATACTCAAATAAATTTAAATAAAAAAATAAATTAACAGAAAAAAGCTTTTGACACAGTACAACACCCATTCCTATGACAAATACTGGAGAGCAGAGAAATAAGTGGAATTTTCCTTAAAATTGTAAGTAGCATCTCTTTAAAACCATCATCAAACATTATTCATAATGCAGAGAAGCTCGACAAATTTGCAATGAGGTCAGGGTGGAACAAGGATGTACATTATAACCACAACTATTCAATATTGGACTGGAAATATTGACTTTATCAATAAAAAAGAAAAGGTAATCAAAGGAATTAAAGTAGGCAATGAGGAAATAAATATAGACATAAATCTTTGTAGATGATATGATTGCATACTTAGGGAATTCTAAACAGTCATCCACAAATCTACGTGAATTAGTTAACAAGTTTAGCAAAGTTGCAGAGCATAAAATAAACCCACAGAAATAATCAGCATTTCTGTTTCTAACAAAGCCAAGGAGCAAGAGATAGTAAAAGATATTCCATTAAAATAACCATAGACAAAATAAAACATTTGGGTGTCTACCTACCAAAGGCAAACACAAGAACTATATGAAGACAGTTACAAGCTACTTTTTACACAAATAAAGTCAGACCTAAACAACTGGAAAAATTTGAATTGCTCATTGGGTAGGCAGAGATAATATAATAAAAATGACAATTGTACCTAAATTAATGTCCTTCTTCAGGGCCATACCAATCAAACTGCCAATAAATTTATAATTAGAAAAAATAATAAAATTTATCTGGAAGGACAAAAGATCAAGAATATTAAGGGAATTAATTAAAAATATACAAAGATGGTGACATAGCAGTACCATATATAAAACATTATTGTAAAGGAGCAGATATCAAAACTATAGGGTACTGGCTAAGAAATAGAACGGTGGACCAGTGGAATAAGTTAGATATGTATGAAACCATAATCAATGACTATTCTAATCTTCTTTTGGTAAACCCCAAGATTACAGCTTCTGGGATAAGAATTTCATATTTGATAAAATGGCTGGGAAAATTAGAAAATCAATGCAGAAACTTGCCATACATTTGCATCTCACACCTCATACCAAAATAATTTCAAAATGGTTTCATTATTTAGGTGAAAGGGGTCATACTACAAGAAAATTAGGAGAGCAAGTGATAGTTTACCTCTGAGCTCTTTTGAGAAGAGAGAAATTTATGACCAAAAAAACTAGAGATTATTTTGAAATGCAAAATTTACATCTTTGATAATAACATTAAATTTAAAAAGTTTGTACAAAGAAAACCATTGCATACAACATTAGAAGGGAAGCAGAAAGCTGGGGGTAAAATTATGGCCAGTATTTTCTGATAAAGGTCTCATTTCTAAAATAAATAAAAAATGGTGTCACTTTTATAAGAATGCAAATCATCCCCCACTTAATAAATGGTCAAAGGATATGAACAGACATGTTTCAGATAAATGAAAACAATGTATTGCCATATAATACATTCTAATTAGAAAAAGTTATTCTTTCCTAAGCAATTTATATTTTGGGGTTTATTGAACACTGAGTTATTGAGTTTGATTATTTCTGGTCTTACTTTGTCTATACTACTTCCATTGATCTAGCTTCTATTTTAAACAAATATTAAATAACATTGTCAGTCAATACTTCAAAATATAGCTTAAGATTTAGAAGTGAAATTCTGCCTTCATTCCTATCATTTCATTATTTCTTTTGATATTCATTAATCTCTTATTCCTTCAAAATAATTTTATTTATTGAGTTAAAGTAAATCTTTTATTTATCACGTTCATATGGTCCAGCCATAAGTCAGGAATATATCTTCAGCTATTTAGATTGCTCTTTATTTTTTTTGTTCCTTCCTTCCTTCCTTCCTTCCTTCCTTCCTTCCTTCCTTCCTTCCTTCCTTCCTTCCTTCCTTGCTTCCTTCCTTCCTTCTTTCCTTTCCTCCTTCCCTTCTTCCTTTCTTCCTTCTCTCCTTCCCTCCCTCCCTCCCTCCTTCCTTCCTAGTAAGTGTTAAGTGCCTGAGACCAAATTTGAACTCAAGTCCTTCTGACTTCAGGGTTTGTGCTCTATTCACTGCACTCTTCATTTTTTTTTCAAGAAAATGTTTATAATTGAATGTATGATCTTTTTAAATGGCATTTTTGTTTTCAAAGAAATTTTTCCCTTTCTATTTCTTCCTATTGAATTTTATTTTTTCATGGAGTGTGTTATTGATTTCTTGGTATTATTCTGTTGTGAGCAAATGTTGTGAGGTAAGTGGCACATTAGATAGGGTGCTGAGCCTGAAGTCAAGACAACTCATCTTCTTTCTTTCAGATATGGCCTCAAACAATTTTTAGCTGTGTGACCTCAGGCAAGTCACTTAATCTTGTTTGCCTCCTTTTCAGCAAAATGAACTAGATAATGAAATGGCACTCCTCTCCAGTATCTTTTACAAGAAAATTCAAAATTAGCTCACAATGAGTTGGACAAGTTTTAATAACATTCATTGTCCACCATTTTGCTGAAGGTACTAATTGTCAGAATTTTATACAATCCTTTTATTAACAAATTGGAATGGTTGTATTTCATCTTTGCCTTTCTTTATTCTATTCATTTCTTTCTTTTTTCTTATTGCTTTTTTAACATTTCTATAACTATTTCACGTAGGAGTTGGGATACTTGCTTTAATCCTGTATATATTAATAAAGTTTCTAAAGTATCCTCTTTGTATGTGATGTATAATAATGCTTATCTACCTATCTATTGGATTAAAAAATCCTTGTAACTATGTCTTTGGAGAATTTTTCCTTAAACATTAAATAAAATTATATTTTGTGAAAATATTCTAGCAACTATGAAAATAATTAGATTTTTGATATGATGTTGCTTACTGCTCATATATTCTGTTCTTAATGTTCAAAAAAAATCAGAAACTATATAATACTTTAATAATGTATAATTATCTACTATAAAACATATTCTCACTATTAGCATTATTCAGTATATTAAAATGACTGAGAATTATAATAAATGAGCTTGATGAAAACAAATATATAAGAAACTAAAAGGACAACTGAGGAGATGCATATAAAAATCTAAATTTGCTACAGAATATTACCAATTGTAATTATAACTTGAGTCAGCAATGACCCTGATGTTGTCTATCTATATGATCCTGGATAAATGACTAAACTCCGTGGACTTCAATTTTCTAATCAATAAAATGAAGGTGTTGAAGTTCCTTGTATTATTAAGTCCCTTCTCATTACAAATATGTGATGCTAAGTACAAAGAAATAGTAAGTGAAGTGGTTAAGATAAAAACATCAGTACTTTAATGTGCTTAGAATGTACCATAACAATTTAAAAAAATGAATCAGTATTTTGAATAGATCTTTGAAATTTTTATAGAACTATTAATATACAAATATTGTCAGAGGAGATATAGACAAATTGCTATCTTTATTCTTAGAATTAATATCTACACAAATAGGGCAAAGCTATTAATGCTAAATAAGAAATAGGAAAAGAATACAAAAGAATTATAGAAATTTATTCATTTTGTACTTAGAGAAGATTTTAGGGATTATTTAATTTTGACTTTCCCCTTCTTTCTCTTGTATAAATTAAGAAACAAATACTTGTAAAATTAATTTAGGTTTGGAATTCACATTCAACAGACACAGTATTAAAGGAGGTGGGTACAAGTTTATTACTGCTCAAGAACCTTTATTTAAATAAAACATAAAGAAAGAGAAAACAGCATAAAACTGGTATACAAATTTCATAGACAGTGGCTACTATAACAATAAAGATACTATGACAAACAAAAAACCCAGAATATACAACATACATCATCAACAGTTTTAGGAAGCACCAACATCTGAATGGGAGAATCCATGGTCACAGCTACTCAGAGTTTCGAGTGGAAGGCATTCTTGGACAAGCTGTACAGTGAATTCTCAAATTCCTGTTTTATTAAATGTATTCTTATTTGATACATGACTTGACATGGAACATCCTCCCAGGTGCAGAATGTTTCATTTTGAGAGTTCCAGCAAGAATTGTTTGTTCATTCCTTTAGGAGGATTGTGTGTGCTCAAGGAACTGGCCATGTTTCCCTAGTAAATAAGACCTGCAATAAAGGAGACTCATTAATCAATGTACCAGAAATGTGGCCTCCCAAATTCTTTGTGCTTTCCTGGCATTCCATCAAATAAAGATATGGCTGAGACTCACTTAGGATTCCTTACAAAGCCTAGGGAGATAAAATTATTCTTTTTCCAGAAAATGCAGGTAGGCATTGGCAAAAACAGGTCTAGGTTTCATGTAGCCTCAGGTTTGTCCATTCCTATTTTCTTTCTTATCTCTAACTTCAATAATTGAGACACTGTGTGGTGGAAAGAGACCCAGCCTGTGCCACATCACCTTGCAGATAAGCTTGAATAAATTACTTCACTTCTCAGTTTCCTAACCTCTAAAATGTAAGGGTGTGACGGTCTCTAGTTTCCCTTGCATTTTTAATGTTCCATGAATTCCAACATTATATAAAGTTTAATCCTATTTAATTTTTTCAATGATCATATTATAATTTTCAGTTACACTTAACTTGTCATGCCAAACATAAATTTAGAGCTATTTTTAAGAAGGAAAAATACAATTTAAAATAAGCTCCATATAATCTGCTTTTACATAAAGTTAAATGTTTTCATTTTTTTATTTGCAGAAGAAAAAACTCAGAAAATCATTTTCTTTCTTAATTAAGTTAGCATACATGAAGATCTTGAATAATTTAAAACAATTGTTCATTTGAATAGTAGCTAATTACACCCTCCTAACATAAATATTGTGTTATTACCACACTTAGGACAAAGTTGCTGTGCTATCTAATTGAACTCAAAAGTATTTCTGACATTTTAATGAACATCCCATTTAGTTTTATTTTACAAGATTTCCTGGTGAACCACAAAGAATTTTTTAAAATGTCATTGAAGGTGTGTCGGTAAGTAAGCTGAGTATCACAGGAGGAAAAAGATGTTTCATATAGGAACATAAAATTATCTGCGAATTTTATCTTATTAGAAGTCTATCATGGTAAATGGCTTTAGGTTATGCTCATTTTAAGTGTAAGATGAGCAAAGACAAAGAAATTTATCTTTCTCATCTTCATGTGTTGTATTTCCAATAAAATCTCCTTTGAAGAAATGACTTCATTCCTCACTTGGCTTCTTTAATGGAGTTTTTCTTTTGGAAACTCTCATAGCACTCTGTAACTCATGTACATTTGCACAATCTTCTTTTTATTATTCAATTTGTCTACATCTGATTCCAACTTCTCCTATCTCATAATATTCCAGGAATGGAACCACCTCAGAGTTAGGAGATGTAATTTTATTCACTGTTTTTTCTATCTTCAGAACTTAAATTTAATAACCATTTTATTTGTTTGTTAAGCTTAATTAAAAAATAAGTAATGCATTAGAATGAAAAAAAATTGTAAATTAAACATAAGCCCAAAGAAATCTTAATTCCCATGCATCTATAAAGAACAACCAAAGTAACACTAGGATTTTGATATTAATTGGTTTATTCAGTTTTATGAAGGATAATATAATCTATTACTTAAGTACTTTAAAACATCACATAAAGTTTACTTAAATCACTAAATCTAATCATTTTTAAAAACCAATCTATTAATATAACTTTTCAAAATGTCATCAACTTCTCTTAAAATTTCTTTGCATAAAAATAAAATAAAATTTATTTTCATTGTTCTTTCACTAAATTAACACAAATTTGGTTACTTTTATTTATGCATTTCTATGCTTCTTTTATTACCACATTGGTCTAGTTTTTCCATATGTAGGATTCTAGGTTCAGAATTCACATTCAACAGGCATTGTCTTCAACATGATGGGTATTACTACTCAGAATCTTGGCTGAAATATGATCAAAGAGGAAACTTATAGTATCAAAGTGAATGCACACTGAACATGGTAATCACCAAGACAATATAAGAAACAAACAGAAAACAGACAATACACAACATACATCAACAACAATACAAAGAAGTGCCAACATCTGAATTCCAGCATGGAGAGAATCCAGGTCACAGCTATCCAGAATCTTGAGTAGGAAGCTTTGTTAGATAAATAGCACCAAACCTTCTGAGTCTCAAACTCCTTTTTCACTAAGGGGTTTTTATAGGCTGAGAACAAAGAATGTACTATGGTGTATATTTTCATTTGAAACATGACACGAGACAGAATAGCCCCCCTCAGGTACTGGCATGCTCTATCGAAGGTGTCCATTAGAGACAATATGTTTTCTTCTTTTAGGAGGATTATGTTTAATCCAGGAACTAGTTAAGTTTCTAGGGAAAACATAGGCCTACCCTATAGCATGTTCATAAATCAAAGTACCAGGAAGATGTCCAAACTTCCTAATGCTTCCTGAGATGTACTAAATAACTGGGAGCATATTCCAAAATACTCAACAAACAAATTTACACAAAGGAATGCCTGAAACACACTGGTATTCCTTATTAGGATTTCTCACGCCACATATATATATATATATATATATATGTGTGTGTGTGTGTGTGTGTGTATACAAATATATGTAGATTGATCTATCTATATATCTATACCTTTATATATATATACATACATACAAGTATGTGTACATGCATATATATACATACATGTATTATACACAAGCATATATATATATATTTCAAAACATATGCATAGATAGTTTTCAAAATTCACCATTGCAAAACCTTGTGTTCTAAATTTTTCCTTCCTCCGTTCTTCCCCTAGATAAGTAATGCAATATATGTAAAACATATTTCCGCAATTATTATGCCTCACAAGAAAAACTCAATCAAAAAGGAAAAAATGAGAAAGAAAAGAAAATATAAGCAAAAATATCAACAAAAAGTGAAAATGCTATTTTGTGATTCACACAAGTTCCCACAGTTCTCTCTCTTGGTGCACTTGGCACTCTGCATCACATAACCACTGGGACTGGCCTGAATCAGCTCATTGTTGAAAAAAACAATATCCATCAAAATTGATCATCATATTGTCTTGTTGCCGTGTACAATGATTTCCTGGCTCTGATCACTTCTCCGCATCAATTCAAGTAAATCTCTCCAGGCCTCTCCAAAATCATCCAGCTGATTGTTTCTTATAGAAAAGTAATATTCCATAACATTCACATACTGTAACTTATTCAGCCATTCTTCAACTGATGGGCTTCCACACAGTTTCCAGTTCCTTGCCACTACAAAAACAGCTGCTACAGATATTTTTGCACATTTGGGTGTTTTTCCCTTTTTTATGATATCTTTGGGATACAGGCCTAGTAGAGATATTGCTTATCAAAGGGTATCACACAGTTTGATAGCCCTTTGGGCATAGTTCCAAATTGCTTTCCAAAATGGTTGGATCAGTTCACACTCCACCAACAATGTATTATTGTCCCAATTTTTCCACATCCCTTCCAACATTCCTCATTAACTTTTCCTATCATTTTAGCCAATCTGAGAGGTATGTTACAGGTATCTCAGAGTTTTCTTAATTTGTACTTATCTGCTTAATAGTGATTTAGAGCATTTTTCACATGAGAAGAAATGGTTTAATTTCTTCCTCTGAAAAATATCTGTTTATGTCTTTGACCATTTATCAATTGGAGAATGGCTTGTATCCTTATAAATTTGAGTCAATTCTCTATATATTTTAGAAATGAAGGCTTTATCAGAATCCTTGCATATGAAAATTTTAAAAGTTCTTAAATTATATTCCCTCAATTTATTTTCCAGATCAGTTGTTTCTGATGAGATATTTAATTTTTTCTTTTATTTTTAAAAGTTATTCACTTTTTAAAATAATTTATTAAAAAAGAATATTATGATGAAAACAAGTATAAAATAGTGAAAAGGTTTTTATTAATTTGCTTTTTAATTGTTTAAATATTAAAATTTTTTCAGTGAGTTTTTGTACCTGTTCTTTCATTTGTCCAAATCTGCTTTTTAAATATTCCTTTAGTGAATTTTTATGCTTTTTTTTTACCATTTGGCTAATTCTATTTTAAGACTTTTTCTTCACAATATTATACTTGTTTTTATCAGACTATTCTTTTTGAAAATAGTTTTCTTTTGTCACTCTCATTTCTTTTTATTTTTTTCCTCTATACCTCATTTTTTTCCTTTGCCTCTTTGGAAACTATATGTTAGGTTTAAGTCCAATTTATATTTTATTTTGAAGCTTGTCTTACAGATCTCTTCATGTTGTCTTCTTTTTTTGATCCACATAGTTTTTATTTTAATAAAGCATATTCACATCTTTTTGAATCACAGATATAACTGAAGAAAGCCTCTAAGCCCAAAAAGTTAATAAGGGTAATACTATTGATGCTGGAGTGAATGCATGCTCCTTATGCATTTTAAAGTAACCTACAGAAATCAAATACAAAGAGAGTATAATATATATACCTCACACACACAGAGCTCACTCCAATCTAAGGCAAATCACAGAAGGATTCTCAGTGAAAACCATGCAAATAATATGTATTCCCCTTGTCCCTAGAATGTAGGGGAGTTCAGAACTTGGCCACTTCTATATCAACTAGGTTACTTCTTGACAATTTAAGTCCATAAATCCTCTCCCAAAGTTAATATTTAGGCTGATGACATTCTACACAAAGACTATTCCACACAGGACAATGTCAGAGCATCAAAGAAGAGGAAATTGTTAGTTGTTTCTTCAGTTTTAGACACTTTTGTAACTCATCAATACAGAAGATGGAATGGATCCCACCTCATCAGAGGCTTAGTCTAAAAATTTCCTGTTGGCATTAGCACCAAACAAAGCCCTGTGGACTTCTGGCATCATCTGTTGGGCTATAAGATCCAGTCTACTTTTTAGGGTATTAGAAACTTTTATTTTATGATCCCCATTATAAATCTAAACACCTCCAGCTATGTCCTCTGGCAGGTATGCCTCCGTATCAACATCTTTTCTGGTCGAAATCTTGTACACAGGAATTGCTTTTTGAACTGAAGCCTTCACCAGAGGGAGAGTGCTTCTCTTACAATGGACAATCATTCATGGCTCCAGCAATTGGTATAAACCCTTAAGGATAAGTCCTTTCAAAAGCACCTGATATCTGCTGTATCCTTTACTACCTTGGAGAGTCTGCGCTTTGCTTCATTTAATAAGTCTGAGATAAGATCTTCTCTGTCTCTGAGGACTTTCAATCTTGCTTGATTCATCAAGTTGGACATCTGAATTTTCTTCTGCTGCTCAATTTGTTTCTCCTTCTTCTCATAATATTCCATTATCATCAGTCTTTGTGTTTGCACAAGACAACCTTTCTCAATGTTGAATTTTTCTTCTGCCTTTGCATCTATTTCTTCAGCCTTCTCATGTGCTTCCTGTTCAGTGAAAGCCATGATATGTTTGATTTGCTTTTGGACGTCGGTGTTGCTGAGAGCGATGGTGATAGCAGCTACTCCTATACTTGGCAGGTAGCCTCGGAGTACAGCAGAAGATGAAACCTTGTCTTCTTTTTTTAATAAAGCTTTTTTATTTCAGAACATATGAGAAATTTTTCTACATTAACCTTTGCAAAATTTTTTGTTCCAAATTTTTCCCTTCCTTCCCCAACCCCCACCCCTAGATGACAGGTAGTCTAATACATGTTAAATATGTTAAAATATATGATAAATCCAATATACGTATACATATGTATACAATTATCTCACTGCACAAGATCTAGAAAGAGAAAAAAAAGCCTTAGAAGGAAAACAAAATGCAAGCAAACATTCACAGAAAGCATTAAAATGATATGTAGTCACACTCAGTTCCCACAGGCTTCTCTCTGGATGTATATAACTATCTTCATTACTGAACAATAGGAACTTGTTTCAATCATTTCATTGTTGAAAACAACCATGTCTATCAGAATTGATCATTGTATAGTCTTGTTGCTGTGTATAATGATCTCCTGGTTCTGCTCATTTCATGTAGCATCAGTTCATGTACGTGTATCCAGGCCTCTCTGAAATCATCTTGTTGCTTGTTTCTTATAGAACAATAATATTCCATGACATTCACATACCATAATTTATTTAGCCATTCTCCAATTGATGGGCATCCATTCAGTTTCCATTTTCTTTCTTTTGTTTTTTTATTAAAGCTTTTTATTTGCAAAACATATCCATGAGTAATTTTTCAACATTGACCATTGCAAAGCCTTCAGTAACAAATTTTTCCTTCCTATTCCCTACCCCCTCCCCTACATGGCAGGAAGTCTAATACATGCTAATTATGTTAAAATACTTGACAACAAATCAAATATGTGTATATATATTTTTACAGTTATCTTGCTGTACAAGAAAAGTCAGATGTATAAGAAAAAAAAACCTGAGAAGGGAAACATAATGCAAGCAAACATCAATAGAGAGCATGAAAATGTTATGTTGTGCTACACTTTCAGATCCCTCTCTCTGAATGTATATGGCTTTCTTCATCACTGAACAATAGAAACTGGTTTGAATCACCTCATTGTTGAAGAGAACCCTGTCCATCATAATTGATCATCGTATAGTCTTGTTGTTGCCATGTACAATGATCTCCCGGTTCTGTTGATTTCACTCATCATCAGTTCATTAAACTCTGTCCATGTCTCTCTGAAATCATCCAGCAGGTCATTTCTTTCAGAACAATAATATTCCATGACATTCATATACCATAATTTATGCAGCTATTCTCCAATTGATGGGCATCATTCAGTTTCCAGTTTCTAGCTATTACAAAAAGGGCTGCCACAAACATTTTTGCACATGAGGGTCCCTTTCCCTCCTTCAAGATCTCATTGGGATTTAGACCCAATAGAAATACTGCTGGGTCAAAGGGTATGCACAGTTCAATAATCTATTGAGCATAGTTCCAAATTGCTATCCACAATGGTCGAATCCATTCACAGTTCCACCAACAATGTATCAGTGTCCCAGTTTTCACACATCCCCTCCAACATTCTTCATTATCTTTTCCTGTCATCTTAGCCAATCTAACAGGTGTGTTGTGGTGTCTCACAGTTGTCTTAATTTGCATTTCTTTGATCAATAGTGATTTAGAGCGCATTTTCATATGATTAGAAAGAGTTTTAATTTCATCCTCTGAAAATTGTCTGTTCATATCCTTTGACCATTTTTCAATTGGAAAGTGGCTTGACTTCTTATAAATATGACTCAATTCTCTATATATTTTAGAACTGAGGCCTTTATCAGAACCCTTAAATGTATAGATGATTTTCCAATTTATTGCTTCCCTCCTAATCTTTTCTGCATTAGTTTTGTTTGTACAAAAACTTTTTTAACTTAATAAAACCAAAGTTATCTATCTAGTGTTCATTTAGGAGCTCCAGGTCTTCTTTGGACACAAATTCCTTCCTTCTCCACAGATCTGAGAGATAAACTATCCCATGTTCCTCTAATTTGCTTGTATTATAACTTTTTCAGATTAAATCATGAACCCATTTAGATCTTGTTTTGGGAGGGAGGGTTAGGTGTGGGTCAAGCCCTAATTTCTTCCATATTAGTTTCCAATTTTCCCAGCAGTTTTTGTCGAATAGTGAGTTCTTATTCCAAAACTGGGGTCTTTGGGTTTATCAAACACTAGATTGCTATAGTTATTGCGTAGTTTGTCTTGTGATCCTATCCTATTCCACTGATCGATTACTCTTTTTCTTAGCCAGTGCCAAATGGTTTTAATGATTGCTGCTTTATAATACAGTTTTAAATCTGGTACAGCAAGGGCACCTTTATCAGCCTTATTTTTCATTAATTCCCTTTAATTCTTGACCTTTGTTCTTCCAGATGAACTTTGCTACTATTTTTTCTAGATCTGTAAAGTAATTTCTACGGAGTTTGATTGGTATGGCACTAAATAAGTCAATTAGGTTGAATGGTATTGTAATTTTTATTATATTTGCTCAGCCTACCGATGAGTACTTGATGTTTTTTGCAACTGATTAGGTCTGACTTTATTGGTGTGGAAAATGTTTTGTAGTTTAGTTCATATACTTACTGCCTTTTCCTTGGCAGATAGATTCCCAAATATTTTATACTATTGACATTTATATTGAATACAATTTCTTTTTTGTATCTCTTGCTGCAAAAATTTGTTGGTATATGTATTTTGTATCCTGCAAATTTGCTAAAGTTGTCAATTGTATATAGTAATTTTTTTAGTTGAGTCTCTAGGGTTCTCTAAGTATACCATCATATCATCTGCAAAGAATGCTAATTTGGTTTCCTCATTACCTACTCTAATTCTTTAAATTTCTTTTTCTTCTCTTACTGCGAAAGCTAACATTTCTAATACAATATTAAATAGTAATGGTGACAGTGGGCAGCCGTGTTTCACTCCTGATCATATTGGAAAGGGGTCTATGATGCTTGCTGATGGTTTTAAATAGATGCTACTGATCATTTTAAGGTAAAGCCCATTTATTCCTATACTCTCCAATATTTTTAACAGGAATGGGTGTTGGATTTAATCAAATGCTTTTTCTGCATCTATTGAGATATTCATATGATTTTCTTAGTTTGGTTATTAATATAATTGATTATGCTGATAGTTTTTCTAATACTGAACCAGCTCTGCATTCATGGTATAAATCCTACTTAGTCATAGTGTATTATCCTGGGGATGATTTTCTGTAATCTCATTGCTAATTTGAGATTTTTGCATCATTATTCATTAGGGAAATTGGTCGATAGTTTTCTTTCTTTGTTTTCTCCATAACTGGTTTAGCTATCAGCACATATCTATATCATAAAAGGAATTTGATGGTACACCTTCTTCCCTATTTTCCAAATAATTTATATAGTATTGGAATTAATTGTTCTTTGAATGTTTGGTAGAATTCACATGTAAATCCATCTGACCCTGGAGATATTTTCTTAGGGAGTTGATTAATAACTTGTTCTATTTCTTTTTCTAAAATGGGGCTATTAATATAATTTATTTCCTCTTCTGTTAACCTAGGCAATCTATATTTTTGTAGGCATACCTACATTTAATTTAGATTATCAAATTTATTGGTATAAAGGTGGGCAAAGTAACTCTTAATTATTGCTCTAATTTCCTATTCATTGGTGGAAAGTTCTCCCTTATTATTTTTGAGACTTAACTGATTTTCCTCTTTCCTTTTTCTAATCAAATTAACTAAAGGCTTATTTATTTTGTTGTTTTTTTCATAAAACCAACTCTAAGTTTTATTTATTAATTCAATATTGTTCTTATTTTCAATTTTATTAATCTCCTCCTTTATTTTTAGAATTTCCAATTTGGTATTTAATTGAGGATTTTCGATTTGTTCTTTTTCTAGCTTTTTAAATAGTAAGTGCAATTCATTGATCTTCTCTTTCTCTATTTTATTCAATAAACATCTAGAGATATAAAATTACCCCTTAGAACCACTTTGGCCATATCCCACAAATTTTGGTATTTTGTCTCATTATTGTCATTTTCCTGGATGAAATTATTGATTGTACGTTTAATTTTCTCTTTCACCCATTCATTCTTTAGGATTAGATTATTTAATTTCCAATTAACTTTTGGTCCATGTCCTCCTGGCCTTATTTTGCATGTGATTTTTATTGCATCATGGTCTGAAAAAGATGCATTTACTATTTATGCCTTTCTGCATTTGATTTTGAGGTTTTTATGCCCTAACACATGGTCAATTTTTGTTTAAGTTCCATGAACCACTGAGAAAAAATTAAACTTCCTTCTGTCTCCATTCAGTTTTCTCCAAAGATCTATCATACTTAACTTTTCTCACATTTTATTTAGCTCCCTAACTTCTTTCTTGCTTATTTTGTGGTTTGGTTTATCTAATTCTGAGAGAGCAAGGTTGAGATTCCCTACTAGTATAGTTTGGCTGTCTATTCCTTCTTGTATCTCTCTTAATTTCTCCTCTAGGAATTCGGATGCTATACCACTTGGTGCATATATGTTTAGTATTGATATTGCTTCATTATCTCTGGTAACCTTTCCTAAAATATAGCTTACTTTATCTCTTTTAATTAGATATATCTTTACTTTTATTTGATCTGAGATCACGATTGTTACCCCTGATTCATTTTGTTCACCTGAAGCATAATTGACTCTGCTCCAAACTTTTCCTTACCCTGTGTATGTATCTCTATGCTTCAGATATGCTTCTTGTAAACAACATATTGCTGGATTCTGGCTTTTAATCCAGTCTGCTATCTTCTTCTGTTTTATGGGAGAGTTCATCCTTTCACATTCATAACTAAAATAACTAATTCTGTATTTCATGCCATCTTATTTACCCGTTATGTTTTTATTTTTTCCTTCCCCCTTTCTCCCTTCCTCCCTCCCCAGTATTTTGCTTTGATTAACACCTCCCTCAAACAGTCCTCCCCCTTTAGAGCCCCTTTCTCTTTTTAACACCTTTCCCCTAATTCTTCCATTTTCCTTTCTATTAGTCTATCCCTTTCTTTTCCTCCTTTCCCTCCAACTTCCCTATAAAGAGGGACAAGTTTCTTTGTGAAACCAAATGTGTTTGAAATACTCTTTTTGAGCCCAATCTAATGAGAGTAAGATTCGCACAATATTCATCCCCCTCCTTTCTTTCCCTCAATTATATTAGATTTTCTTTGCCTCTTAATGAGATTTTACCTTCTTTTTACCTCCTTTATTAAACTTATTTTACTTCCTTTCCCCTCTTTTTCCAGTATGATAGCTCTTCTGCCTGTAGTTTCTTTTTCATATTATAAAAGTAAAATAAAATTATACCCCCATTCTTTAAATATACCCATAGTAGAAATATAGTTCTCAAGAGTTCTTTCTTTTTTACCTTTTTATGCTTCTCTTGCATTCTCTGTTTGGAGGTCAATTTTTTGTTCAGATCTTATCTTTTCATTATAAATATGTGAAATTCACCGCTATCATTAAATGTCCTTCTTCTTCCCTGGAAGATACTTCTCATTCTAGCTGAATAGTTTATTATTGGCTGTAATCCAAGTTCCTTGCCTTTTGGAATATCTGATTCCAAGCCCATCGATCCTTTAATGTGGAAACTGAGAGATCCTGGGTGATTCTAAGTACAGTTCCTCAGCATTTGAATTGTTTCTTTCTTGTAATATGTTTTTCTTGGTGTAATAGTCCTGAAATTTAGCAGGAATATTCCTTGGGGATTTAATTTTGGGGTCTCTTTCAGGAGGTCAATTGTGATTTTACCTTCTGATTCTAAAACATCAGGGCAGTTTTCTTTCATGATTTCCTGGAAGATAGGGTCTAGGTTCTTTTTTTATCCTGGCTTTTAGGAAGTCCAATAATCCTTAGATTGTCTCTCCTAGAACTATTTTCCAGGTCAGTTGTTTTTCCCAGGAGATATTTCATATTTTTTTATTTTTTTTGTTTTTGTTTGACTGATTCTTGAAGTCTTATTTAGTCATTCACTTCAATTTATTCAATTCTAATTTTTTAATATATTACTTTGTTCACTTATCTTTTCTTATCTCCTTTTGTAAATGGAAAATTGATTTTTTTTTGTTCATTGCAGTCTTTTTCCATTTCACCAATTTTGTTTTTCAGTGAATTGGTGGGTTTTTCACGTCTCTCTTGTAGGGCATTATATCCTTCTTCCAATGATCTCAATTCATTTACCCATTTTTCTTCTAATTCTCTTTTGAGATTCTTTAAGCAATCTTCTAGGAAAGCCTTGTGAAATGGGGACCACGTCATGTCTCCCTTTTTGGCTTCCTCTTTAGTTCTTTACCTTTAAGCAGCTCAGGATCTGGGGTCTGTTCTTCTTGATCTCCATAAAAGAAGTCTATGGTGAGAGTTCTTTTTTGTTTTTTATTAATTTTTTAAAAGCTTGAGGTCTGTTTAAAGCAGAGGAATGGCAGCTGCTGTAATTTGTCCTGGGACAGTTTGGCTGATTGACTTCTGGTGCTGGGCTATTTGAGCTAGGTCCTGTGTTCTCAGTGGTTTACAAACTACCTTTTACAAAAGGCAGATCTGCCAAAGCACCTGTCCACAAGTAGGGTAGAGTGGTTCAAGAGTCTCACATAAACTTCCCAGGAGCTGAGAATCTGCCAGGCTGAGTCCTGGCTCATCTTCTTGCCCTCTCTCAGAGTTGCTTTCTGACCCCCTGCCTGTCTGAAACAGACCTGTTTTGAAGCTCTTCCAAGATAGCTTCTTCCAGGAATGTGTTGCACTCCAAATATGTGGGGGAGCTTTGACACCAGAAGCATTGTAGAGGTTTAATCTGCTTTTGCTTTGAGAGAAGGTCAAAAGAGGTTATGGAGAGTTGTGTTTTCACTCCTCCATCTTGGCTCCACCCTCCCACTTTCCATTTCTTGCCAATACCAAAAGGGCTGCCACAAACATTTTTGCACATGTGGGGCACTTTCCCTCCTTTAAGATCTCTTTGGGATATAGACCTATTAGAAACACTGCTGGGTCAAAGGTTATGCACAATTTGATAACTCTTTGAACATAGTTCCAGATTGCTCTCCAGAATGATTGGATCTATTCTCAGTTTCACCAACAGTGTATCAGTGTCCCAGTTTTTCCACATCCCCTCCAACATTTGTCATTTTCTTTTTTCTGTCATCTTAGCCAATCTGATAGGTGTGTAGTGGTACCTCAGAGTTGTCTTATTTGCATTTCTCTGATCAATAGTGATTTGGAACACCTTTTCATGTAACTAGAAATAGTTTCAATTTTTTCATTTGAAAATTGCCTGTTCATATCTTTTCACCACTTATCAATTGGAGAATGGTTTTAATTCTTATAAATTTGAGTCAATTCTCTATATATTTTAGAAATGAGGCCTTTATCAGAACCTTTGAATGTAAAAATGTTTTCCCAGTTTATTGCTTCCCTTCTAATCTTTTTGCATTTCTTTTGTTTGTATGAAAACTTTTTAACTTCATATAATCAAAATTAACTATTTTGTGATTAATGAGGATCTCTTGTTCTTCTTTGGTCACAAATTCCTTCCTCCTCCACAGATCTGAGAAGTAAACCATCCTACATTGTTCTAATTTGTTTATAATATCATTCTTTATGTCTAGATCATAAATTCATTTCGACCTTATCTTGGTAAACTTTGTTAGGTGTGGGACAATGCCTAGTTTCTTCCATACTAGTTTCCAATTTTTCAGCAGCTTTTGTCAAATAGTGAGTTTTTATCCTAAAAGCTGGGGTCTTGGGGTTTATCAAATACCAGATTAATATAGCCATTTACTATTTTGTCCCGTGAACCCAACCTATTCCAATGATCAACTACTCTGTTTCTTAACCATACCAAATGGTTTTGATGACTGCTGCTTGATAATACAATTTTAGATCTGGTACAGCTAGGCCACACTCATTTGCTTGTTTTAATTAATTCCTTAGGAATTCTTGACCTTTTTTTTTCTTCTAGATGAATTTTGTTGTTATTTTTTCTAGCTCAGTAAAATAATTTTTGGGGAGTTTGATTAGTATAGCACTAAATAAATAGATAAGTTTAGGTGGTATTGTCATCTTTATTATATTCACTTGACCTAGCCAAGAGCACTTTATATTTTTCAAATTGTTTAGATCAGGCTTTATTTGTGTGGAGAGTGTTTTTGTAGTTTTGCTCATATTGATCCTGACTTTCCCTTGGCAGACATATTCCCAAATATTTTATACTATTTACAGTTATTTTAAATGGAATTCCTCTTTGTATTTCTTGCTGTTGGATTTTGTTAGTGATGTATAAAAATGCTGATGGTTTATGTAGATTTTTTTGTATCCTGCAACTTTGCTAAAGTTGTGGATTAATTCTCTCTTTTTTTTGAACTTCTTTTTTTGAAAGCTTTTTATTTGTATAACATATGTATGGGTAGTTTCCCAGCATTGATCTTTACAAAGCTTTCCATTACAAATTTTACCCCCAGTCCCCTCCCCTCCCCTAGATGGCAGGAAGTCCACTAAATGTTAATAATGTTGAAATGCTTGACAAGTTATGCAAGAAAAATCCTATCTACAAGAAAAAAAGAAAATCAGAGAAAGGCAATACAATGCAAGCACATGTCAATAGAGATCATGAAAATGTTACGTTGTGGTCCATATTTCATATCCCTCTCTCTGGGTGTATATGGTTTTCTTCAGTGAAAAATTGGAACTGGTTTGAGACAATTCTTTGTTGCAGAGAGCCATGTCCATCAGAATTGATCATCATGTAATACTGTTGTTGCTGTGTATGATGATCTCCTGGTTCTGCTCGTTTCACTCAGCATCAGTTCATGCAAGTCTCTCCAGGCCTCTCTGAAATCGTCCCGCTGGTCGTTTCTTACAGAGCAATAATATTCCATAACATTCATATACCATAATTTATTCAGCCACTCCCCAATTGATGGGCATCCCTTCAGTTTCCAGTTTCTAGCCACTACAAAAGGTCTGCCACAAACATTCTTGCACAGGTGGGTTCCTTTCCCTCCTCTAAGATCTCTTTGGGATATAGGCCCAGTAGAAACACTGCTGGGTGAAAGGGTATGCACAGTTTGACAAATTTTTGAGCATAGCTCCAAATTGCTCTCCAGAATGGTTGGATCCGTTCACAGTTCCAGCAAAAATGTATTAGTGTCCCAGTTTTCCCATATCCCCTCCAACATTCATCGTTATCTTTTCCTGTCATTTTGGCCAATCTGACAGGGGTGTAGTGGTACCTCAGAGTTGTCTAAATTTGCATTTCTCTGATCAATAGTGACTTGGAGCAACTTTTCATATGACTAGAGATTGTTTTAATTTCATCATCTGAAAATTGTCTGTTCATATCCCTTGACCACTTATCTATTGAAGAGTGGCTTGAATTCTTATATATATGAGACAATTCTCTAGATATTTTAGAAATGAGGCCTATATCATAACCATTGAATGTAAAGATGATTTCCCAATATGATGCATCCCTCCTAATCTTGTCTGCATTTGTTTTGTTTGTACAGAAACTTTTTAACTTAATATGATCAAAATTATCCATCTGGTGTTCAATTAGGAGTTCCAGTTCTTCTTTGGAAATAAATTTATTCCATCTCCACAGCTCTGAGAGATAAAATATATTACGTTCCTCTAACTTGCTTACAAAGTCCCTCTTTATATCTAGATCATGAACCCATTTAGATCTTATCTTGGTATGTGGTGGTAGGTATGGGTCAAGCCCTAATTTCTTCCACACTAGTTTCCAATTTTCCCAGCAGTTTTTTGCCGAATAGTGAGTATTTATACCAAAAGCTGGGGTCTTTGGGTTTATCGAACACTAGATTGTTAAGGTTATTGCCTAGGTTGTCCTGATAACCTATTCTGTGCCACTGATCGACCACTCTATTTCTTAGCCAGTACCAAAATGTTTTGATGACCGCTGCTTCATAATATAGTTTTAGATCTGGTACAGCAAGGCCACCTTCATCTGCCTTTTTTTTCATTAATCCCCTTGAAATCCTTGACCTTTTCTTCTTCCAAATGAACTTTGCCACTATTTTTTCTAGATCTGTAAAATAGTTTCTTGGGAGTTTGATTGGTATGGCACTAAATAAGTAGATAAGTTTGGGTAGTATTGTCATTTTTATTATATTCTCTCTGCCTACCCATGAGCACTTAATGTTTTTCCCATTGCTTATGTCTGATTTTATTTGTGTGGAAAGTGTTTTGCAGTGTAGTGCGTATAGTTTCTGACTTTTCCTTGGCAGATAGATTCCCACATATTTTATCCTATCATCTCCTATTTGGAATGGAATTTCTTTTAGTATCTCTTGCTGCTGAACTTTGTTGGTAATATATAAAAATGCTGATGATTTATGTGGATTAATTTTGAATCCTCCCACTTTGCTAAAGTTGTGAATTGTTTCTAGTAGTTTTTTAGTTGAGTCTCTAGGGTTCTCTAAGTATACCATCATGTCATCTGCAAAGAGTGATAATTTGGTTTCTTCATTACGTACTCTAATTCCTTTATCTCTTTTTCTTCTCTTATTGCTAAAGCTAACATTTCTATTACAATATTAAATAGTAAGGGTGACAGTGGGCAGCCTTGTTTCACTCCTGATCTTATTGGGAATGTTTTAGTTTGTCTTCATTACATATGATGCTTGCTGATGGTTTTAAATTGATGCTAATGATCATTTTAAGGAAAAGCCCATTTATTCTTATACTCTCTAGTGTTTTTCATAGGAAAGGGTGTTGGATTTTATCAAAGGCTTTTTCTGCATCTATTGAGATAATCATATGGTTTTTGTTAATTTGATTATTAATATAATTAATTAGGCTGATAGTTTTCTTAATATTGAACCAGCCCTGCATCCCTGGTATAAATCCTACTTGGTCACAGTGTCGTATCCTGGGGATGACTTTCTGTAATCTCATTGCTAATATCTTATTTAAAATTTTTGCATCAATATTCATTAGGGAAGTTGGTACATAGTTTTCTTTCTCTGTTTTCACCCTACCTGGCTTAGCTATCAGCACCATATCTGTCTCATAGAAGGATTTTGGCAGTATACCTTCTGTCCCTATTTTCTCAAATAGTTTGTGTAGTATTGGAATTAATTGTTCTTTGAATGTTTGGTAGAATTCACATGTAAATCCATCTG